>JARHVA010009095.1:0-130000 GCA_037957365.1 Torreya grandis | reverse complement strand
CATATTTATGAATAATCACTAATAATTTAGGGGTGTCTAGTTAGCCTACTCATCCAGATAAGGTCCAAGTTTTCTTTTGTTGCTTCCCTTAAAAATTAAATGAGAAAGAATGCTTTTATGGGTGTTTTTTTAGGGTAAAATAAAACCTTTTATAATTGGTTTCATAAATTAAATCATTCTAGGAAGGTACTTATGGCATAAAACCTATTTTCCTTCTTATCCTTGTGAATAACCTATTTGGTCAGTTTTGGAGCAAAATTACCTCCTCCTAATTATGCCACATCAACTTAAAAAAGTGATCTTACTAATCAATCCTTAGTAATTCACCAAAGCCTTGATATGCTAAATAGTTAGGTTACTAGTTGGAGCTCTAATGGAGTTGTAAGCAAGTTTATCAACTACAAAGGTTTTAATTTCCTACAGAGGTTATAAAATAAATGTTATATGCTATTCTCACCTCTAATATTTCATGTAAATCACCTATCATACCAAATCTTAGTCTCAAGAAGATAACATCATGAATATTGTTGCCAAAATGTGAGACACAACTAACTTGTTGCTTATTTTCACTTGCAGTCTATAAATGGGGTCTTGAACATGTTCACATAAGTGTTATGAAGAGTTTAAAGGGGTTTTAACACATTATTGTTTCATGATAAATCAATAAATATCCATTTAAATGATAAAACATGGACTATGATAGTCTATTTCCCTTGTATGCACAATCATCCACCATAAATGAGCACCTACAAGTGTTATAGAGATTATCATCACGTTAAAAAGGAGTAATTGTCTAGCTTCAATTAATTCATGGTTTCAAGGTCTTGTATGAAGAGTATGCATATGCCTTGAGAACCAAGTATGAACTCACATCATATTCATAGTCCAAAAACACCTTCACGACCTTATGTACTACTATGTATGCACCTACAGGCTAATACAAAGATCTAAGATGCTTCATGGAGGATATTTGACAAGATTTATAACCTTCATGAGGATTTTCGAGTTGGATGAGACCATGACAATTCTGTTTGAATCCAAATGTGGTAGGCATGTTAGAAGAGGTTATATTCATATGAACGATTGAGCTTTAGGGACAAAATCCCTAAAAGGTCCAAAATAGAGCCCTCAATTCTTTTAGAGCTAATATATATCAATGTTGCATGGGATTTTGATTGATATAAATGCATCTACCTTGTATCCGTATCCTAGGATAACACTTGAAATAATAAGTGAGAAATTTAGCCAATTGGTTTTCATGCTATAAGACTTCAAAGTTGTACTTTTGTTTATTATGTTCCTTCAATGATTTCTAAATGTTTTGAGCTTTCAAGTGTCTTCACAACCTAAAGTTGCAGTATTGAGGTATACCTTAATGATTGAGTGGTAATATTGAGTTGAGAAGACCATTTGAGTTTCAAAGATCACTTAAAAAGGTTAAAATTTAGGGTTTTGACCCCATCAACACCTATAGGCACCTCTTTTATAAGGGGAAATATAGAACACATAGTCAGTCAAAAGCAAGGTGTATGTGGATGTATTTGCCAAAGTTGGAGTGGTAAGTAGGTTGGGATCACCTTCAACATAGTTGAAATAGCCTTAAGATATTCCTACCACATGGAAAACCAATAAAGGAATTGGTTTTCCATCCAATAGGTACCTACAACCAAGTGGTCTAGATGTTAAGACAATGAGTAGGCTAAATAAAATCTATAAGAGAGTTGACCTCCTTATGGTTTGTTTAATATTTAAAGGAGGAAAAATATCATAGAGAGTCTTATAAATACATTTCCATATTTCACAAAGATCTCTAGAGACTCAAGCCTATCACAGTCCATACAAGGTATTATTAGAGCATAATCATTAGATGTTTCAAAGAAATAATGCTAAGTTAAACAAAAGAAAGTGATTCATGATAGTATCAATGTTTAAATGGATTATAATCCATGAAGGAGGTTTCAAACACATATGATATAGTTAGTGTAACCTTTAAACATCACCTATAGGCCTTAATTAAACTCAACTACACCCCTCTTCTAAGCTTAGACATATTTCCAAAACTATCAAGGGGATGAATAAATAGTGATTGATTGAGGTATAATGGTATGAAGGATTCATCAACCATAATGATCAAATAAGGCTAAAGATGATGAAGGTTTCATTCAAAGGACAAATCAAATTCAATGTGAATCATTCACCATGAACATCACCTACAAGCTTACTCTTTAAACCACTACTTATAGTGATGAGGGTTTGAATGCCAAAGAGACATATAAAGTGATGGAAACCTAAAAGCACTACCAAGTCACATTAAGGAAATTTTGAGGATTACAAGCATCTACACAGTCTTGAGGGCCTCCAAACACTCACCTACAACAACCAATAAATCACTATATAGTTAGCAAGATACTAAGTAGACTGTGGAGGAGGGTTTTCAAGGTTGAAAGACCTTAAAGATAGGTTTTAAGATATTTTAATGACAATAAATAAGTTTAAAAATACCTTGTGGTGTATGAACCCACCAAGACCATAAAGAGATATATCTAATGGAGACCTATAGTGCCTTAGAGAAACCTATAGGCCTACTCTCAGGCCACTACCTAGAAAGTTGACATTGACAAGTTTCAAAGACTCTCTAAGGTCATGGAGACTATTTGAACTAATAAAAAGAAAAGAAGAGATATAGGATAAAATATAGGACAAGGATGATCCTTAAGACATAAAGACTATCAAATTCTTGCTTTAAAGGTCTACCTATAGCTAGCCAAGGGGTACCTATAGTTGAGAAAGGAAATTGTGCTTTAAAGGAGATTATTATAAAGGATAATCTTCAAAAAAAGTTTTGATTTATTCAAGAAAACATCATACATAGGAAAATTATAAATATAAATGGATGTTGGAGTGTTTGGTTTGCAAGTTGAACTTCATAAAGTGTAATGGTGAGGTTTTTATTCAAGAGAGTGGTTCATGATTGATAACATGTTGAAGTCACTTTTAAATCATGAAATGAGGATAAGAAACACTAATAAGAACTAATGAGGAATGAGTGATATTTTTATATGTGGAATAAGATACTAATGAGTTTGATTATTCAATCAAATCCTTAGAATTTTGTTATACGCTATTTTGACACGAGCAGTCTATGAGAAACAAGTCTGTAAAATTGAGGAGAAGATGTAATAGGTTAGAAAAGGCATACTTGAGAATTGGTATGGTGTTATAAAAATTAAATAGACCAATTTAAGGTCCTGAACCTTGGTGAAATTCCCTAGAAACAAGTACCTTGAAAATTGGAGTTTCCTCTGCCTTACACAGTCAATGAAAATACCTAGTTGACCAAGTTTTTGGTGTTTGAAGAATGAAATGAGTGGAATGAAGGAACACCTATTGGAATAGGTGTAGGAAATTGAAAAAAACCTGTATAAGTTTATTTGGTCCTTTTAATCTTTGTAAAACTCAAGGAAATAAATTTTGAAGGCTCTTGACTTGTGCAGGATGGTGTATAGGGTTTCAAAAGGAAAAAACCTACAACTTTTGATTCAACCATACAAAATTAGATAAAATTCATAATTTATAGTTTTTTGGTGTAAGGAGAGTGAATCAAGTGGTTTTTTTGGTATGATTCCATAAAATATGGTTTCTAATCCTGTTGGTATGCTTAAGGGTTGATTAAGCCTAATGAGAGATGGGTTACAAAGGAAGTGTACTCTAGGTGTGGATTTAGGGCATGGAAATTGACACAGAGGTGAAAATAAATAGAGGGTACCTAGAGATAATTTAAAAATATATTGATTCATTTTAATTTTTATGTACAAGTGAAAAACCAATAAAAAAGGCTACAAGCATTAAGAGACCTTATTAGCCTTGTGTGTGGAATAAAAGGGTAAAGTGTGTTTAGGAACATATAAGTGGTTAGAGTAGATGTGAATTAACCTTATAATATCATATACCATAGAGGAATTATCCATTGAGACCTATATAATCATTTTGTACTTGAGACCTAAAGGGGATTGCCTAATACTAAGCTAGAAGGTGAGGGCTTGTAGAAAACTTGAATGATTGAATAGAGATGAATAGAAGAGGTTCATAAAAACACTATAAGAGATTTGTTGGTGGTAATGGCTTATTCCTAGGTTTTATAAAAATATATTAATAAGAGAATAATAATAAAACTATTTTAAATATGAGAGGGATCAATGGAGTGAATGAACCTTGTGTCTAAGGTGGATATAATGATCTTATGGAAAACCAACAAGGGAATTGGTTTTCCCTTTATAAGAGGCCTATGCTAATTCAAGGAAGGAAAGATTGATAGTTTTAATACTCTTATAGGTTATTAAAGACTAGATGGACCCCCAAAATTTAGGACTAGTATGAGGATTCACAGGCTTAAGGATTCCCCCAAGGAGATTGCTCAAAGTTCTCACAGGTTCAATGTTTTGAATAGACTTGAAGGATTGAAACACACCTAAAACTAGCAAACAAGTAGCCTACAACCTTATTAAGCATATTAAAGATCCTTAAAGATAATAAGTGTAATAGTAAGAAATGAATATGTAGAAGATATTCATATCTAATAAATGAAGCAACATTTCAAACAAACTTTGTCAAGGTCACTAAGTGGTTATAGGCCTATAGCCATCTAATGTAAGAGTTCCCATAAGACATTGGTATATGAAGGTCTTATTGAAAAATGATAGTGATTCATGGAGGTTACATGAGAATTAAAGTTTTATGGGATCAAGGATAATTTGTGAAGGTTCTAAAACTCCTAACACATAGTAATACAACTCAAAAGGCTTGCAACTATAACCATTCAAGGTCTGCTTTCTCTCTCATAGTCATCAAAAAATAAGATTCAATCCATGAACTTATCCAAATCAAATGATATTTATGAATGAATTAAAAAAATTTAGGTTTAAAATATATATTCAATAATCTTGTCAAGAAAATTATCCTTGGCACCAATAAGGATCAAATGCCTCCTTTTCTTGTAATGCCCACCTATAGCAATGTATACACAATCATATGAGGACATTTATGGAGGCACAAAGTGACATAAGGTAGAATGAAATGTTAAGGGAAAACCAATTAAGGGTGAAATAATGTAAGGATATTTTTTGATCATTTCAAATAAAAAATTCATTCTAAGGCAGAAACCAAGGCAAGGAGGAAGAAAACTCAGTTGTGAAACTTGACCAAGCAGGCACATGTCACTAGATTTTGGCAAATGGACCTATAGGTAAAAATATGAATGATCTAATAAAAAAATTTGGTTTATAGAATAATTATGACCTAATATACCTATGAAAAATATTTGTGATGTTTTTTCATGATGGGAACTATTCATTATTTTAGTACAATCAAGACTATGTCTAATCACGATCAATATTGGAGCTTGCCTTAGAAGAAGTAGCCATTTTTGGGCATCTATAGGTTGAGTAAAGTCATGAAATTTGGTAAAAATAGTCTACATGACCTAAAAAAGCATCTCATTCCATCCTAAATGTCCTATAAAGAGTGATAATACCTACTATTCTTACAAAGACCTCTTGCAATCAAGAAGGTAACCATTAGAGGCCAGTTGAAGTTTTGCTAGTTTTGGATGATAACGAGTAGTTTAAGCCTTGGAGAGGTATTAAAATGGTATAATATGATTTTTTAAACCTTTTATAAAATTTAGGGGTTTCAATTAAAACTTTGAATAAAGACAAGTTTAGGCATGGAGGAAGCATGTAGGTAGCTCAAGGTAAATTTTGGTAAAAAGGATCTACAAGACAAAGTACACATCCAAAAGACTTAAAAATGGGTAGGATTGGTAATAATGAAATAATATACATATAAATAATATTTTTAAGGTAATATGAAAATTATAAGTTCCCACTATTTATACAGAGTCCCCTCTATGTCTCATAATGGCCATTATTGGTGCAGACACATTTTTTGGAGTTTTAAGGTGTAGTTGAGGGTTAAATGTTTAGGTAAGTATTTAGAAATAATGAGAGAATGGTTTTAACCCATTAAATCCATTTAAAGAGTGTTCAAACTCTAAACTTTCATGTAAACCCCACCAGTAAGCTCAGAATCCCATAGGTAGTCTCAAAGGCATAAAAAGAAAAGTTGGTTTTTGATCATTTTAAAAGGTGTTATGATATTTTTCAATGATATGAGGGTGTTTTAACACAAATAAGATCATAGGAAAGTTCAAATCTGTCCTTCAAATGAATTTGAGTTTTCTAGGCCTAAGACACCCAATTTTAGCCCTTCTTCACATGTTCATATCTTTCATACCATAGAGAGTTGGGACAAGTAATTATAGTATGTTTTGATTACCCATATTTAATTGAAATTAATTATGGATTAATGATGGTTAAGGTCTTTATTTTTATGAACAATTATTAAGAGTGTAAGCATGTCTAAAATGCTTGCAAACCCTACATGAAATCATCTTTATATGTGTATCTTTTCATACCTTCTACATGGGATCCAAATATTTTTAGGGGTTTTTAATGGATATATGTAATATATATTCATGTCAAGAAGTGGTGGAATAGAGGTACACATTATATGAAAAATAATCTTAAAGGTGAGCTTATTTGAGTTGCCAAATAAGCTTTTCAACCAATTTTGGGTTTTGGAATCATAAATCCATAGAATTTACTATAATAAATTGGAAACCACTTATAATGTATAGAGGAATCCTTCCATATCTTTACCAACCTATTTTGTAGAATAATCTAGCATGTTTGGGTGTCTAGGAGGCCCAAAATGTCTTAAAAATGCTTACTTTTACAGGTCTTCAAAGAGAGAAATGATCTTAATCCATATAAGATGCATATTGGGACATAAAAAATCATTATATGACACTTTTATTTCTTCATAAGGGTTTTTATGGTTCCTTGCTAAGCTAAAGGGTAAAAAAAACCCAATTTTTGGAAATTTTATGGATTATTACAGGTTTAATGGTGATTTCCACCATTGTTATAGGTCTTGAAGGTTATTAAAATATTCATTTTATTCCTCATATACATGTTATGGATTTCAAAAAGTCTTATATAGGTCTAGAAGTGATCTTTAGGGTGCCAAATAGCCTTGGGAGTAGGTTTTAGGGTAGCTGGTTCAAGGTGGCTCAATCTTGAGACCTCCATCAATGGGGTCTATGAGAGATGAAGGTTTCATGGAGTTTATTTCAAGTTGAAGGAGAAAATTGAAGCTAAAAATATAAAAAACATCAAAAATAAAACTCCAAAAGATAACCTCCATGGTTAGTTAAGCACCAAATGCTAAGTCAACTAACTTTTGCCAAGCATTTTCTAGAGGAGCAAGTGGAGGGGGGCATAAAAGTCCAAGAGAGAAGTTTGGAGGTTGGGAGGACAAGTGGATAATTAAATTAGTTTTCATATTTTTTAGAGAATTTTACCTTTTGAGTGGATCAGACATCATCATCCTCAAAAAAATTTGTCTTTATTATTTTTCTAAGCTAGTGAGAGGGCTTGAAGGCTATTTGGACTAATGAGGGTTATTTTGTTGAGGAAGGATTACTGTTAATTGATAAAAATGTGATTGGGACTACATGGAAGGTGATTGTGTCTCATTTATTGAATTATAATTGATTGCTTCTCCTCTCTCTTCCCTTTTTATCTTATATCTCATATTTCTCCCCCATTTTTATATGATATTATCATTTAATAAGGAAAAACATTGTCAAAATTTGTAATAAATACCTTTTTAAGCAATAAAGATCATTTTTCACATATATCCTTCCTCTAAATTGTGTTTATTAAGCTTATGTTTGATGGCCTTGTGAAGAAGTGTTCTTCTATGTCCATTGCCCTTCTTTCTTGCCTCTTTTTAAGTGTTTTCAAGGTAGTTGTAGGTTTGAAATTGAGCTCTTTTCACCATTGATGGATGCTTTGTGTGAGTTTTGGAACTCCTCTTTATTTCCTTTTTTTCTTGGTGAGCCTAGCTTAAGAAATACTTATGCAAATTAGCTAGTTTGTGAGACTATGTGAGCAAGGATTGTCTTATGCTAAATTAGTGTTTGTTTAACATTTATGTGAGTGTCAATTAATTTGGTGTATCACCATTTTAGTGTTATAATTCATCTTATACCTCCTTTATATCTCTTTTCCAAATAAAAGTATTAGTTTAGGTGATCTACCAAGAGGAATCCAACCTTCTCTAGAGGTTTAACCTCACTACAAGATACCCACAACTTGAGGTTGATCCAATATTATAGCTGGGAGTGAGAGAGCCTAAAAAAATATCTCACAAGGGTGAAATTATATGATACAAAAAGTAACCATAATGTCTAAGAAAGGTGTAAAAATATTTCTACATTAATGGGGTCTAATGTAGAAGGATGATTGCAATCTTTGTTGGATCAATGAGTAGACCATCCTTGAAGATGATGTGTCCAAACAAAGTGCTAAATGGCATTAAAAAAACACACTTATTGAGGTTTAATTAAGTTTTCAACTACCTAAAAGTTTTAAACATAATCCATAAGTTATCATAGTGATCCTTCACTAACCCATACACTATCTAATCATCTACGTATACTTGGAGGAGCTTTTGAAAGAAGTCTTTGAAGGTGATGATCACCACTCAAGAGAACATAATTGGCACATTATTCATCCCAAATGGAATCATGTTACAATAAAAATAACCCCATTTAATCACAAAGGTGGTTTTGGTCTTGTCTTCCTCCTCGATCTAGACTTGATGGTATCCTGAGAACCCATCAATAAAAGTGTATATCTCATAACTTGTCACACCATCCAATACTTTATCAATGAATGAAGTTGGAAAGGGGTCAGCCATGAAGTTAAAATTCAATAGTATATAGTCAACACACATATGGATACACCCATCATTTTTTATGTTAATGACCATGATGCTAACCCATTTGGATTCTTACACATGATAGATGACACATGCGGCTAACATGCCATCAATATCTATCTTGACTTTAGTGCAAAGATTTGGGCTCATCCTATAAGGCCACTTCTTGATGGGTATTTCACTATCCAATAGCTTGATGAAAATATTCCCAAGGGATAGGTGTGTTCCTTTAATATCTCTATAGTTTTAAGGGAAAACATATTGGAATTACTTTAGGAGATCCAAAATATGTGCCAATTTTGTCATACCAATAGGCACCTAGAGTGGAAAATTCAAGTTCCCCTTATGATTTAATATCTACATTGGTAGTTATTAATGACACTTAGTAGGGTTCATTATTATCTTGGTGTCAATCCTAGACTTTTTTAATGCCCTCAATTATTTCTACCTAAAGATGGGTAGGGTATTCTTCTAGGGTGTTATCCTTAACTTGACACACTAAATTCCTTTTTCCTATCAAATTATTCTAGTTATGTTCCTTCTATGTATCATGATGTTCATCACTAAAGTCACTATTGAGATTTTGTTCTTAAATTAAGGTTGAGATACCTAACCCTTTTTTTCCAAACATGTATTTTATGCATTCCTCCAATATTCTAGTGTCTTCAAACACTGACCTTTGAACTAATTGTAGTGGCTCAATCAATTCAAGGTTTTATGAAGAAAAAAGAATAGGTGTGAACAAACCACTCCTTAAGGGCATCCTAGTTGATTATCTCATGGTGAATCTTGTTAGCTATGTATCATTATTGTGCCCAAGCCTATAAGGTCCTATAGAAAGTGTGTACCCATATATTCCTTAGGGAATTTTCATTGCAAATAGTTCACATTTCTTTGTAAAGATGTATATGTGTCATAGGGTAAGATTCACCAAAGTAGGCTAAAATGTCCAAGTCATCATTCCTATTTCCAAACTTGGTATAAATATTTGTCTTTACATCCTACCAAATTTGCAAGCTAGGATTTTGCACTTCCCACCAACAAGTGGCAGTGCTCTTTATTGTGTATACTAGTGTGCCCATTCTATCCACTTATTTTGGGACACATGACTCAAGTTCATGGACATAGTATTCTATTGGATTACTCCCTTCATATCTTGGGAGTTTTATAATTTTTCCATTACTAAGTAAAAACACACTTTTTCACCTTTTATTAGCACAAGGGATCCATCTTTTGGAGGTACACTTGATTTATACCCAGCTTATCTTTACTAGTTTTGGCACTTTTGCATATACTAAACAGTACTGTCGACCAATGGTTTCATATTATTCTTCAACCAATTAGTCAAAAAAAATGTTAGTATTGTATGAGACTAATTTTACATATTCCTAAGAGAGGATTCATTAATAATTTGGGGTTTAGAGTCTCATCACCTAGCATCATGATGTTATATATATGGTTAATCCCATCCTCAATGTCTATGATTTTTCTATAGGGGGTCCTTGCTCATTTGAGAGGGTTATAAATACCCTCTCCTTTCCATTCTCAAATTTCATGTAGTGCTTTTTGAAATGCATATCTACATTTTTTACATAACACCATGGCCTTCTTAAAAATGTTGGGTAGTTGTCCTGCTCTGCTAACTCTATCACTTCATAGTTAGCATATAATTTAGTGCCCATTATATCTATAACTATGATCTTTAGAATTTTGATTATTTGTGCTTGTGTCTTATTGTCCATGAAGATTACATGAGGGGAAGTCTCAAGGATGTCTTACCCATTTTCTCCTAGGCATTCTTGGTCAAGATGTTGACCTTAGTATTTGTGTCTATAAGAACCTCATAGATAGACCATCCATCAATATTGGGATTCACCAAGAGTTCTTGGTAATATTCAACATTTTGTGTATGACAAACTTCTCATGACCTCTCCATGCATGGAGTGATCAAGTCAACTTATTTTTACCCTACATGCTCCAAAAGCAAGTTCTTTAATAGGGGAATATTCCTTCTATTTGTAAGAGGTGTAAGATCTAAATTAATTATTATACCTAAGCTTCATGGCTATCCTAATTCTTATGGCAGTTAGAAGCTTATGTTTCTTTGTATTGCACTAATTGGATCTCCCCTTAATTTTTTTGGATGACACTCAGCTTGTTGTAACACATGTATCTAGCATTTTGGTTCTAGGTATGGTGAAACTTGGGGTTCAGGCCACATTATGTACTCATCATAACCCTTATACCCATCCTTGAGGAATAACTTAGGTATTGGCACAACTAGTGACCAAGTGGAAAATCCATTACACATAGTTTCCTATACCTTGACTACCTTTGTGCACATAGGTTTCATCTTTTGGGTCCATTTTTCCATTTTCTATTCATGCATGATTATTCTTGTGCCCTTATCTATGTTAGGCTTGCCTTGGGTCAACTTTTTTTATAGGTCAAGGAATTTTGTGACCTTATGGGACCATAGAAATACCCACACATGGGATGTGTATGGAAATTGTGCTAATAATGCTATGTTGAGCCATACTTATAACATAAGTATGATAGGAACCTTCCACCACCACATCCTATGCCATGCCCTCTAGTACCTCATTGCATACCAAATCCTATATTTTGTTGGATATAACCCTCATTGCCCTGGTTATCCTACCATATGACTATTTTAGTGGCATATAGTTCACCTCTTTCTATGTTATCATGTATTTAATCAATCACCTGGCAATCAACAGTGGTATGGGTGTAGGTATTGCATAACTGACAATAGATGATTATGTTGACTTGGATAACAAATTACAAAAAGGGTAGTTTTGGATTTCATGTGAGTTTTGATATAATTACTATATTATAAATAAGGTGCACACATTCCTCTATGGTATTTAGTCCTATTATGGCCCTCTAATTTGCAATCAGTGCACCATAGTCCACTTCGAGCATCATGTAAAGAGCTAGTGGTAATATTTTATAGTTAGGAGGCCATAGATGTAATTTGTGCCTCTATAAATGGGATAATATTAGTATCTACACTTCCAACTACCTTATATATGAGTGTGGCTTCAATCACTTCTAGAGGTTCTATAAAAGTTTTCATGAAAATCACTCTTTAAAATGGAATAAACAACCCCCCAATGAACCACTGCACATGCTGCCAAGGGTGAATATCATATAGAATCTTCAATAGGAGGTTTTTTAACCTTTTATTAAATAGGTGCACACTCTTTGAGAGTCCTTGGGTATTTTTTAGTATAATAATGCTCTGTTGTTCAAACTTTGAAATGTAAAATTCCTTCAAGAATGCATCCTTTAGGGTGTCATAGTCAACCATGGCCTAGTTAGGATCAAATTATCTATACCAGTAATGGGCATGATCAAGTAAAGTGGTCACAAAATAAGTAGCATTTTTATTTTATTGGGTTATTCCCTATATGTGCCATTGAAATTCACACTTTAGAACATGTTTTACAACATTCTCCATGCCATGATACTCTAAAAAGTTCATATCCATTTTATAGTAGATTTTATGTGTGTGTGGGGGGGTAAGTTGGTATTTGAGGAACTTATACCCATAATTATTGTTTTGGTGGTGGTCCTACAATTCCTCCAATCACTACCTTAGGCATTGGTCCTATCATTAATACTGGCATAGTTAATGCCATTAACACTGTGCTACCTACTTTTGGTGTCAGACTACTTCTTAAGGGATGTTTAGCACCTTGTGTTTCTAACATTGGCTAAGTTGGTATGCTTGAATTCAATGTCTATTTTGATGAGATAGTGCCTAATGGTCTAGAGGTAGTTGTGCTCACCTCCTTGTATGGAATAATTTTTTCAATCACAAAGTTGCAATATAAGTCTACTAAATGTCTAAAATCTATGTCATTATTAGAGTAAATTATTAATTCTATACTTTCTTTAAGTTGAGGATCTAGTGCATGAGAACTCACCATAGGTTCAAAGGGGGTAGGCATATCAAGCATATTTTTACTCACAAAATTTTGTAAGAACCTAGTGAATTCCATAGTTGTCAAGTGTTGAGATTGATTCATTAATTCATTATATCTCTCATCTTCATGCTATTATATTTCAATAGATCCTTACCATGCCCTTACCACTCTCTATGGGTTCTCTAACACTTTTAGGTTCTAGATATTTCATAAATAAACACTATCTCTTATTACAGGTCTATCTTCTAAGCTATTGAGTGTTAATTATATCATCCTCTTCCATTATGCCTCACCTACACATCCCCTTCTCCTCCTTTGTGCTACTCATACATGAAATGACTTTAGACTTCTATCCCTAAAGTTTAAAAAATTTAACCTACCATTAGATTTTTGATCTCTATGTCAAACTCCTTCATAAATGTGCCTCTATGGTCATGCAAAAATTGGCACTCCACTTCTTGAGGGCATGAGTATGTTAAGACTGTGAACTCAAGTATGTAGCTATTAAGAGTTCCTTACCACCATTTATCCATTTATCTAGTCCAATTAGCGTCTAGGATCTCAAGGCTCTCTAGGCACTCCTTTGTCCTCTCATATCCCTATCCATATATTCTTTTTCTATGGGTTGAATATATATCCAACCACCTATACACATGCTCAGGTAACTCATAGAAAAATAATTTATACAAAGCATCATATAGGTTGTTATGAACCCATTCTCTTCTATTTTATCTTTAGAAGGTTGGATGATTTATTGAAAATCTATCTTCCACCTATTATAGCCAATGCTTGATGTTTTCCAGGAAAATTTGGTACATCATTCTATCATAGCATTGAAACAACAAAATTCAACATGGGTCCTAGTAATAGAATTAAAATGTTGTAGAAAAAAGAGAAATGTTGTCATAGTAAGTTCTTGGTTTACTTTAACTAGGAATAATCATGGGATATTCCCTTTGCACTCAAAATTTAAATACTCAAATGCACTAGCATCAACCTACATAAGGCATATGCCTTATGCACTCACCGAAAGTGCAACTAAGAAAGAACTAGGGCCTATATTGGGCTTGTTTTGTCATGGTTTAAGGCTTCAATGAGGGGAATTATGAAATTATATAAAATATTTAGGTATACCTATAGGTGTGAGCCTTATGTGGACTAATCCTAGTGTCATATAGGTGCTTAAGAGGTCATAAGGCTTCTTTCACTCAAGCTACTCATATTAGGAATATGACCTTAACAAAGATAGGAATATTTGATGTATAACCTATACTCATTCACTATAAAAAATGAATGTGATGTCATAGAGGTTTGTAGGGACTCCATTAAATATGTGAACCAATAAAAATCCATGACTAATAATTAACATATTTCTATTGAAAGTATAACATTACATACATATGCATTCCCTTAGTAATTCAAAAAGATAAGTAAACCAGATAAAGTACATTTTAATGCAATAGTATTCATCATTAATCAAAATTGATAACAAAGTATATGTCCAATTTATACTACTTAACAACCCAAAGGCTCACGGATGAGCTTGGAAACTTACAAGTGGAGCCTTCATGGCTTCCATACTATCCCTCAATATAAAGGCTACCGAAGCAAGGTCTATAAAGGATTAATTTTTATAGAGTTCCACTATAATTATTTCATCTCTCCTCCTTCTACTAGATTGAGATCCTTAAATAGCCTTTGAGAACATCTTCACTAGGGTGAAAGTTGCACATTGAGTGCTGAGATAGAACTTGGTGATCATAACCACTAGCTCCATTAATCTACAAAGTCTACACTACATCTACCATGTCTCACAAATCCTTGAGAATGCCCTAGAAATCTAGGAGATAGTTATTTGCTTGCCAAATAGTGTAAGGTATGCGTTGTACTCTCTAGCTAGCACCAAAATTCTCAAAGGCTTACCACTACAAGAATTATCACCTCATGCCTTTGTGGATGTCATGTTGGCATGAATACTTTACTTAAAAAGTTAAGGGAATAAATAATTGATACTGTAAAACATAATTTTTTATCACCTCTAAATATTTTAACAATTCCTTAGATGCCACATTCCTTATTATAACACAAATTTACACATAATTTGACAGCATTCATATGCCTGTCAATATTGACGTTAACTCTAATCCACCTATAACCCATAGGTTAGGACATATTTTGATGCCTATCTTATTTTATCATACATGTTGGGGCATCTTACAATGGTTATCTTTTTATTACTACACATAGTGGAACACCTTATGTTACCCACTATTTTCTTAATCAAGCCTTTGTGGAATATTGTAATGTCAATCCTTACCCTTATACACACTTTTGGGGAATATAATGATGCCTATCCTAATTATATTGGCTTATTGATATCTCATCCTTACCATTAAACAACAATCAATACTCTTTTATATATTAAAATCAAATAGATTCAACTTTAAGAAACCTTTCAAGATAAATATGCTTGAATTTCACATGTTTTTCATTGGTATTATCATTAGCATAGATATTTATTGTAATTTTATCTCATGTTTATTTTATTTCCTTATAATTATTTTTATTACACCATTACTTCCTTTTTAATTCTTTGTTATATTATAGTTGGCCTTAGTTTCCATTATGGATATTAGGTAGCAACTTCAAGTTTATTTTTTAAAATTTATTTCACTTATAGTCAGCCATTATTGTATTTTAGACTATTTGGTAGACTTGTATCCCCCCTTATTTTTATATGATTTACAATTGACCTTAGTTTCCCTTGTGGATCTTAAGTAATACATTCAGATCTAATTTTCACATGTATAACATATTTAATTCAACCTTAGTCTCCTTGTGACTCTTTCATCTCTTTTACATTCCCCCTATTTTTGGGATGATCTCTTTTATCATTGGTTGTGAAATAACTCTTATATGTTTGTGTGGCTTCTCTAGTGACATACCACCATGCTCTTGATATTACATATTACATGTATGTTTATAGTCAGTTTATTTATTTTGAGTTAACATTTCTTCTAGGATCTACTTTGACTCTCTTATATCACAAATTATCCTTACTTTATCCACACATCTCTAGGTTTCTTTTACATTATCCTTATTACATATTATTGGTCCGTAGGTCTATTATCATTTTTAAACCTCTTCATTTTTAAATTTTTGAGTTGCATCCTTGGGAATAAATTAAGATCTCCTCACAAATGTTCATCCTCTTTATCTTTGTTTCTACTACCATTTGATTTATTTCATCAATCATTATTTTTTTATTCTTTATTACCCTTTATAAATATATACACCATTTGGGTCTTTACTATCTTTTATATGATTCATATCATTCTTGTATTTTCAATTTGTGAGTTGCATGGTAATGCTTAGGGAATAAATTATCCTCGTCATAAATTACCATCATTTTACTACATAGATTGCTTTTTTTCCTAACCCTAGCTAGGTGTATTCTTATAATGATAAATCAATGGTCAAGATTAGTGTTTAGATTCAATCATATTCTCTTTTGGTTAAACTATAAAAATCTATCTACATGATTTTCATCCACACTCCCCTTATGTTAATTTTTTTTTCACATCTACCTATCATTACACCATCTCCCTTACACATTTTTTTCAATTAGGGAAACCCAATTATTATATGACCATTTTCATGACTTACCAATTTTCATTTGCTTTCAAGCTCACCAAGGTTAGTTTCAAGATTGCACTCTTTTCTCAGGTGTAAGTCTAGGAGTCTTTAGGCATCATGGTTTTTAGCTTTCACTTCCTATCAACTAAGTATAATTTATCTTGTGATAGTTATATTTAGTGCCCACTATTTTTATTTCCAAATATATATGAAAGAGGAAACTATAAAAATAAAAAAGAGTTTAAATCCATAACATAAGAAAATTAAATTATAAAATACAAATCAAATCTTAAAACTTAAATCATACCTAAAGACATGAACTTTTTGGCACTCTTATTCTAGTCAAAGATCAAACTCTATAGATGGCATTATGATGGAGATCAGCTTCATTGGGGTTTGGTATACTAGTATACTAGGGTATGAGGTCTTATTTTATCATTAACTATCTCCTTACATTATAGTTCCACCTACTTTCTTGTATAGCTATCTAATCTTCATAGTATACCAATGACTCTATAAGGGGTTCTAAGGATCAGGGAACATATTCTAAAAAATTAGGATCATTTTATTTTCTATGCATGATAACCTTTGTGGGATTATATTTATACTTCACTAGTTAGCCTAAACTTATGATTAATAGGTAGGGTTATTCAAGGCCATTGATGTTGAAAAATCTTAGTCTTGCCAACTTGATTTGAGTGTCTTATCTCTAGTTAAGACCATGTTTTTACCTTGGTAATGCCCTATTTTCCCTCCCACCATTTTTTCCATTTGATAGGCATGTTTGTTTCCAAATCTTCCCCGTATTCTTCTCATATTCTCCATCTCTTTTAGACATGGTATCAAAATGGTAGTTCTAGCTTTTCCTTTTTATAATAAAACATGCATATTTGAGTCATAATAAATTAGCCACCCCAAAATATCTCATATTTAACAAATTAAATACAAATATTATGTTATTTATTTATTTTATACATTTAATGTTTCTTTTTATGAATTTCAATAATAATTCTCAATCAAAAAATATTTATGGTAACCACATCCTAACTTAAACATTATTATTTTTTACATGTGAATTTTAATGATAGGTCATCTCGCTTTTAAAAAATAACCCTTCTTTTTAAAAAAAATGTACACAAAAAATAGATAAATTCACAAAAAATAAAACCCTACCCATAAAATATACACACAAAAATACCACAACAAACCCAACTTCATATATTTGGAGTAAGAAAACCTAGGTATGTTGTGGCATTTTTTGTGATTTTATTTTTTGATAGAAAAGTCAATTTTTAAAATACCTATTTTTTAAAATTATTTATTGTTCAATCTAGTTATTTATACTAGAATATTGATCATTTTAATTTATATTCTAGGTTTGTATACCCATTCATTTTATTATTATGATGCATTTCATTTTTTTATTTTTTATCAAAACTCTAACAAATATTTTGATAGAATCACCATTTATTTTTGAACTTTTTTTGTTTGATATGAGTTTACATATTTATTTAACTCTTTGTAGTAGATCTATCTGATATTATTTCACATTGAGATATTTTTATTTAGTTTTGTATTTCTTTTTATTCTTGTTTAGGGGAAAAATGAACAATGACTATATTTTCAACCTAATTATTAATTTAATAATTTGAAAATATTTGTGGTTATTCATGGGTAGTAATTCAAAAGTTGTTGACAAAGTAATCAGATTTGGTACATAATGTTATGTCACTATTTGTGATATAGTTGAAGGTACTGAGATTTCATATTATGGTACTATTTGGATCTTTTTATCAAATGTGAAATAAAACACATAAATTTGACATTGTTGTTGAATCTAAAAAGGTTAAATATTCACCATATATATGGATACTAATGAGATCAAATATGATTCTAATCTTTGCACACACACATACTTGTGAAAGAGGTCAATAATGTCATTAATAGACCATAAATATTCCTTTCACAATAACATTACATCTTCCTTTGGTGATAATTAAAAAATTAAAGGAAATGAGAAGCCCATGTTGTATCATCTTCATTCTTGATCCACCAACTATTATGTCAAGGGATCTGTACCAACATTTGATATTTTTTATTTTCTTAAAGATAATGAATATGTTTCATAATATATAGTTATCTACATATCTATTCATGAGCATCACACTATAAACCTTTAATTGACATAATTATATTGTTATGGTGATGATCCTAAGATTTACATCCTTGGTATGAATGGTTCATGGACAAAGAGTATGAAAAAAATATTTTAGGTGCATATGGTTTATACATTTTAAAGTGGAAATATTACACTACACTACCCATAATATTGTGGATAAAATGTCTATTGAATTTGACCAATTTGGAATAATTTACTGATAAAACATATAATAATGTCAGAGTATTTAAGTAAGGGTATTACATGGGATCTAATTTAGACATTCCCTAATTAAAGAGAATGGATTGTTTTTCAAACTTGATAGGAATAAATTCATTTATTTAGAGGGTATTGTGATACCAAGATAAAATCTATTCAATTTTACCATCAATTTAGGCATATATGTATGTATTTATTATAAAAAATACCTAGTTATCTAAAGAAGTCTCATTGAACATTTGATATCCCATAGAATTTTTTTTGTGTTTAGCATATATTTTTAGTAAACAAAAAAATTATTGGGTAAATTTTTTGGTCCACTAACAATATATGCTAAACACATTATTGGGTAAATTTTTCTGAGATCCATAAAGACATTATTGGTATAGGTCACAAATTCCCAAAGGGTGTTAATTTTGATCCATATGAGGTGTTTTAAATAAAACAATAGTAACTGATATTGAGTGAAATAATCGATAATATGATATTGTGTTTATTTGATGTTATATATCATTTTATATTTCACTAGTTTAAATTTATGATTAAGTTTGATGTAATGTTCATATCAATGAATTTATTAACATTATGTGAATTATTTGTTAGTGTAGATTTAGTTTATTTTTTAATATTATCTCTATTACAAGGTGGGTTCTAACCAATCAAATTGGGGAAAAAATATTTTGCCACTTTTTCACTACCATTGATGAAAATCACATAGTTTTCCAGCTTCTTAGTAATGAAAGGTGATGATGATGTCTTCACTAATACATTAATGGCCTCTAATAAATATGGTATGGATAATTTGTTACTTTCATATCTCTGAGTCATACAACTTAATTGAGTGCATCATCACAATATTCACCTTTTATCAAACCAAATTTTTAGCCACCCTAGTTTCCACAACATGATTCACAGTGAAAATTTTATGAAAATATCATGTTCAAATGAAATATTCATGGTTACCTATAAACTTATTATTATGCATTATGTGCCACCCGGTATTATTAAGCATAGTTATTCTCTAGATTTCACTATAGAAGATTACAAAAATTTCAAGGAAGAAGTTTTATATATGTGGCCAACATTCCTTGATAGATTTCATGTAGCTTCAAGTTCCATTGATTAGACTCAACCCCCAAGCCAGTGATATGTGGGACTAGAGTTATGATTTTGATATCTTTACAAGAGTATACAACCTCATGTTATTGTGTAATTTTGTTGGGATGTGCACTAATGGTACCAATACTATAATCATTATGTATTAGGCATGAAGACATGCCTCCATTAAGATTTTAATGAAAGCATTTCATACTACATGAATTCCTACATGATTTTTTGTTCTAGACTATTTTTGAAAGAAATTTATCTCATAATTTGTCACATTCCATTTTTTATGTATTTAATTCATTACAATATTTTTTTGTCAAGAAATATTGAAATCTCCTTTTGATGAAATTTAATGCTTTGTAATTTTTTTGTTTAATTCAAATTGCATCTAAGTTTATTTTAATTTGTAGCTATTATTGATTATGATAAAAAAATTTATTAATGTTGGTTCTACAAGTATGTTTTGTTAACATTTAAAATACATAATTTATTTAAAATGAAAAATTATTATAATTCCAAATAACTCAACTCTATGTATTTAATAAATAGAGTATTATGCCATACTTTCAAATATTGGAGTGCAACATCACATCACTAAATAATTAAATTAGGTAACTTTAAATCAAATTTATCACTATGATCATGACAAAAATATGGAATATATATATATATATATATATATATATATATATATATATATATATATATATATATATATATATATATATTTCCAAAAATGAAAGATTTAGAATATCAAATTTTTGCCATTCATGATTCAATAGAATTGAATTAGTTGTAAAATGAATCACAATGGTAATAGGATTGTGTGGTTCAAAAAACATTAAAATCAACATAACATTAATATATATAAAGATTCCCCATTAGTGTGTTAATTATTCCATTATTTATCTACTTTGTTCACCTTAAATTCCATTATGGCCCACTTCACTACAATGTGCATCCCCCATTGCATGCCCATCAAGAATATTTTCCATTAGCTCCATTTTTTATAACTTTTCCATCACCCCTATTTCTTTTTATTTTAAACCATCAATTTTTATACTTAAGTTTTTCACTTGAAAATCATATATATCAATATCAATGGTTAAATCCTATAAATGTTTAACATCTCCTTTATCACTACTTCTATTTCTTAGCTTTGTTATTCCAACTTGTTATCTTTTTGTTCTATTATACAATAGATCATTTCAATCAATCTATCTTTTGGTATTTTTTTATTTAAGCAGTTCATTCAAATATTCCATTTAGTCATCAATATTTTGAGACCCCTATTTTCATAATGCTTAATTTAGATGTTGTGTTATGCACACATCCTATTGAGATGTGATTTATGTGTTGTTGAGACACAAGATGTTATTGAATAGTTATAATTGAGACAAATATTCCATATATATTATGTGGCAATGTTTATTTTATTATGATAGAATAGTTATATGCTTATATTAGATGATTATTATACTCATTGTGACATCATATTACTTACACTATTACGGTTATCCATATCGATGAGTTTTAATTCTATACTGCTATAGCTATTATTATTAAGCATGTATTTGATTATACATGTGTTTATATGATTGGTATTATTTTATTATAATTTATATGTCATGCCTTGGATATGCCATGTGAATTTTGGGTGGATTCAGATCACTTGTATTATTTATATTTTGTAGTTTTAGCTATCTAGGATAGGATATTTTCTATATGCATTATTATGTAGGTGATAATGGTGGACAAAAATGGAACTAGGACTATTCCTAGCATGAACACATAATTGGTAGAGTGGTGGAATGTTTACTTGACCCTAAAATTACTTGAATCAATCCTTGTTTCATTTCAAACCTAATCATAAGTGTAGAGTTTTTTGACCATCCTAGAATTATTCATCCCTTGAATACTATTCAAACCCTTCATTATAAACCTTAATCATACTCTTTAAGTTTTATTTCATTCATAAATTATTTTTAAAGACAATTAAGTGTCGCCATTTGATTCCAAACTTTGATGGTTTGGTAGAGCAAACTTTAGAGAGTGACATAAAGTAACTTTTGGATATTTTATGTTGATCTTTATTTCATCTTGAGAGTATTTATAGGAGCCAAAGAGGAATTTTGAGACATTACATGTTTTATTTGTGGCATGGGATAGTGGGTTAACTTATAAGGAATGAACTTGTTTTCTTTCTCACATGGGCTTGTAAGTGAAGTTATAGACATGGAAGAGTTTTTTTTACAATGATCCAAGGGATAAGAAGGGACACGTATCACCTTCCCATTGGATTATAGATAAGAGATTTGATCCTATATGAATAAGGTAATCCTTTCTTGAGAGGAATTTTGATCATTTAAAATTTGGAAAAAATGGGAAGTGGAGAAGATAAGGAGAAAGAGAAAGAGGAGCTTAGAGGAAGAGCTTAGAGAAGGAGGAGCTTAGATAAGGAGGAGATTAGATAAGGAGGAGCTTAGAGAAGGATGAGGATAGTTTTTTTAAAAATCTTATAAGAGGTATTAATAATGGATCCAAGAAGGAACTATGGTATGATTCTATGCCCCCATTTTATTTAATATTATTTATATTAAAATTATCTTTCTCATTTCCTTTCATTGCATTTTTTTCAAGAGGTGTAAAGCCATTTGGCTTACCCTTTTTCTTTGCTAATATTCCATGGTTGTGTCAGTGGACACCATGTGGTTCTAATTCCCATTTTGGATTGGAGATTTAATAGACATCCTAAACCTTTGGTTATTTTTATTCTGTTTTCTTGTCTTAAAATGGTAGAGTTATACTACCAAAATTTGTGTGAATTTTCATGCTTATTGTGCATTCTCACATATTGGTAGTGGAAAATGGACCAAAATCATGATGCCATAATACATAGTATTTTTATACATATTGTTAACATTAATTGGACTTATTTATTATATCGTACATGTTATTTGACATGGTTAAAAGTGTGTGTGCCCTACCATGGCCAAGAGATAGTAAAACAAGGGTGAGTTATCCCCATGTTCTTCTTCTTCTTCACTAGGCCTTTTTGGTGATGGAAACATGTTATGGATAATTTTCATCATTGGTGTGTATATATATATTTTATTTCCTTGTATTCTAGTTTTAGAGATGGAATTCTTTTTTATGTAATTGAAATTATAGGCTCCTAGATGTATTTCGTAGTGATCATTCCTTGTATAACATTATTACCATATAAACCCATTTTATCAACTTGTCCTCATTAAACCATGATGTGATGATGCCCAAAGTTTGGATTATTAGGCTTAGGGGTGTCTATGGAAATTTCCTAATGATGGTAAAAGGATGGGAGGTAAGCCCTCCTTTGGTTGACCTTGCAGTTGTGTGTGGAATCCATGTGAAGACCAAATTGTTCAACACTTTGTATAATTTTTTAAAGAAAAAATTCCATATTCTATTTGAGATCCATGCTAATTCTATCATTTCAGTTTGAATTATGTATATATTGGAAGCAAAATTTTATTAATCATTGAAAATATCATGGTTTTCTCTTATCACTTGTATAGCCTTCTTAGTGAGTCCATCATATGATAAAAGTAGAAAAATGATCATTTTATGTTCAAATTAACATTTTATATTATGAATTGGATATATATCTATATATTTTAAAATTTGTCTATAAATAAAAGTTTCTCTATCCTAAAATTATGAAATTCATGACTCATGTGAATGCAAAAAAGGCTAGATGAATTTGTTTAATTTTTACACAATTTAGTCTATCTTATTTTTCCCCAAATCAATTTTATTAGAAAGTATGATATCTCATGATTACATAGTAATTTATAGAATATTTTAATGTTTACCTTTCAAAATTTATGAATTATTTGTTAAGGATTAGTCTTTACACTGGTTTTTACTTTGGTAAATAAGTATTTATAGGAGTGGTTTTATTATAGGTTATATTTTTAGTTATTCGAATATGTTAGTGTAACAATATATTCAAATATATATTTATGAGTGAATTGTGGAGAGTATTGTTATAGTTACCTCCTAGTTTATAAGAGCTTGATAGATTATATGTACTTGTGATATTTGTGTATAAAATAATAATGAATTAATAGAATTTAATTATTTTATGTATTCATTGTCTGAATATTTTTCTAATTATTTTGTGTTTAGCTTATGTAAACTCTATTCAAATAAAAACTAGATCTATTATTTGGTATCAAAGTAGGTATGGAAGTTTGACACTTGAATGGGGAAACTGCATTGTTGATCCTAGTTTCCCATATATGGTGAAATTACTATATACAATTCAAAGAGTGTCTATCATACAAGTCTGATATGCTCTTATACATTCATGGGTGGAACATTTCAGTTAAAGATTGGACCTTGATATCCTACCAATCATTAACAAGAACTTTTCAAACTATTCAAGTATTATACCAATAATTTTATGGGAAAATTAATTGCTTGGCTGGGTGCGAGCTGTGAGCTATTTTTATGTTTGAATAACTATTCATTTCAGTGGATGTCTTATTATTTGGCTATTATAGACCTGATCAAGCTTAGATCTTGAGTTATCCCCATCAAGCCTATGCATTTGTAACCATGAATGAATACTTGAAAGCTTTGAATCCTTATGAAGGTATTACATATTTTGTTTTAAGCTACCATCTACTCTCCACTAACATCTCCAAGTGTGAATTGATAGCACATATTGCTATAGATCTGTAGTGGAAGGTTCATCTTTTATATTACCTATACATCCAAAAAAAGATCCATACTTTTATTAAAATAAATCTCACTATCTGAATCACATTTTCAATAGATTTTTAAATAAATTCCATTGCATTTTTAGTGTATTATGGTTTTGTCTTGATTTTCATGGTGAGTCATTCTTTCATATAATTTTGTAGGTGTTATTTAAGTTATTAGAGTCGTTCTTTATTATAAGTTTTTAGTTTCATGGAATTAGGTTAAAGTGAGGTTTAATTATTAAATATCCTCCAAAAGTTTTTTAAAGTAATATTTAATTATTTTCTTTAGTCTTAATATTTTATTATTATAATTTTAAATTCAAATTTTATATGGTTTGGTCATATGTAGTCAATTAGTTTTGAGTTTGATTTTGGGAATTGTTGATGTAATTTAATAGTTCATTTTTATTTAATAAGAAGTTTATAGGTATTTTATGTTTCATTTATAATTTATAGGTCTATTTTTTTGTATTTTCAATGTGTACATTTTTTTTAATGTGTCAATTTTTTTATTGTGTTATTATCAAATATATCAATAAAATGTCTCAAAAACAATAATCTTATGTATGTCAAAAAAGTTAAAGTTGATAAAGTTTGTCATTTTTGTAAAAGAGTATAACATCAAAGTTTTTCTGGGTCCACTATAAAAAAAATGTAAAAAATAAAAATGTTTGTAAAAGGATGCATTTTTGAGCAACCTTGACGTCCTAAGAATTATTTCACATTGAAGGGAAAAGCACACCCAATGAGGAAACAATTGTGCTTCACTTCTTCATTGGTTGAGTAAGCAACTTATTTCATTAGAGGGAGGAAATGGAGGATGGAGGTTCCAAAGCCTCTTATTAGTCACCAACTATGGGGCCTAGATGATTTGTTACATCTTTTGTGGTGTGATTTTTAATTTTTTCAATGTGGTGTGTTTTGCACCAAATTGTCTAATGCCAAGGACAATTCTTTAGTGATAGTGAAAATTGTCTATTGTATTTTTGTTTGGGTGGCAACAAACATCAATAGAGGATGTATAATATGACAAGTATTTATTCCTCATGATATTTCATTTTCTAGTATTGTTTATTTTCATTCCCCTCTTTGATTGGAGAAAAGGAGAGTATATATAATGGAATGTAGAAAATAGTTGTATAGGAGGGTAGCTAACTATATAAATCTTCTAATTGGAGAGATCCTCTGACTGCCTTACTTATTTATGGAAATGATAAACTAGTGACACATCCATTATGGTCACATGGAGTAAATGCATGATACATTGCTTTACATAGTATTGGTCATGTGCAACAAGATCTAGACAACAAGATTTAAACAATAGTATGCAGACCTAAAAGTATGCGTTGGCATCTGATTCTTTCTAGGCTAGTTTTTAAAGATGTATATTCTCCCCATGTGAAAACTAAGGGTGGAATGTTAAGGATTAGTATTTACATTGGTGTTTACTTTGGTAAATAAGTATTTACAATAGTGGTTTTATTATAGGTTATATTATTAGTTATTCAAATATATTGGTGTAACAATATGTTTGAATATAGCTTTGTGAGTAAATTATGGAGAGTATTGTTATAGTTATCTCCTAGTTTATAGGAGCTTAATATCTTATATGTACTTGTGACATTCATGTATAAAATAACAATGAAGTAATAAAATATAATTATTCTGTGTATTCATTGTCTAAATATTTTTTGATTATTTTCTATTTAGCATATATAAACTTTGTTCAAATAAAAACTAGATATATTATTATTAAGCTTTAACTACTAAAAAATATTATTTTCCTTTTTAAATGGATCCAACATGTGCAAATTTTAAGCACGTAAAATTAGGTAATAAGGTATCCAATATAATTTTATAATAAATTTAATAAAAATTGGGACCCAACATCATTAATTTCATGATGTTTAGATTCCTATTTTTATGATATGATTTTTTTTAAAATAATCACTCTATAGGGTAGGTTTTATTAGCCATAGGCCACCATCTAAGAGTACATTGGCCATTTCCCATAGGGTAGATGGCTTGGGCTAAGTGGAGGTCCCCCATAGGACCATGTGTTGAGTGTTTAGGGCCCTAATAGGGTCAATGGTATTTGGTATGCATGATAGTTGTGTGGTTATTTAAATAGTCCCATGTGATAGGTTTGGAGGTAATATAATGTCATGGTTTGAGCTCCAACAACTAATAAGCTGAGCGATTATTAATCCACTAACTATTTTATGTTTTTGTCATGGTAGTTAGTATAAATAACCATCAAGATCATATTTATTTATTTTTAAACAAATTTTTTATTATTTAAAATTAAAAATTAACATGTATAAATTAAACCTACAAATTATTATTTTATCAAAATGAGGACTTTGATAATTGAAATAAACTCTTTTCTAAATCTAATTTTAGATACCATGAGACCCATAGGTGGGGTGATGTAAAAAGTGACCCCCTCCATTTTTTGAGCCCTTTTTCATGAAGTAAGTTTCAAATATTGAAACAATGTTATTTTTAAAAAAATGACCCCTTTCTCATAGAGGTGTTGTATTAGACATTTTAAAAATTAATCCACCTATTTTCTTTGTACAATTATGGAGACCTAGTGGTTCTAAGGTGAGGGAAGCCAAAATGAAACACCAATTTTTTGTCCCATTTTTCATGGAAGAGGTTTCAAAACTTGAAACCTCTTAGTTTTCACTTTGTGATTGTTTTGTCCTTGGGAGGCCTTTTTGGGCCTTATTGGCTATCACATACTCTTAAAAGCCCTGAAATGTAGTGGCCCAAAAGGGGACCCATATTATCATTATGTCCCCTTCAGTTTAAGATAAAATAGAAAATATGAAACTAATTTTTTTCTAAGATTTCACCTTGAACCTAGTGGTATCCATTAATGGATGTGGTGAAGCTTGAATCTCTTGAGACACATTTAGAAATTGTGGGAGAATGAGACCTCATATGAGATTTTTGTCAAAATTAGGAAACAAAAAATAAATCTCACACATCTTTACATCATGTTATAACATTTAAATTGAAATAATATTTTTTTACCAAAATCTTAGAGACTCCATTAATGATAGTCATCTAGGGGCAAGGAAGGAGAGAAGTGATGAATATGGGAAATTCATTCTCCAACATCTCCTAGCTCTTTCAAAAATACAAATTTTTAACTCAATGACTAATTTTGAGACCTTATCATCTCCATAAGCTTATTTATGTCACCTTTTAATTTGACCACATTTGATAGTCGAGGTTGAATCAATCCAATGGTTGAGATGGAGTGTTTAATCATTAAGAGGATTATTTTTAGACCCATTTATAGGTCATATGGGTATTATATGACCTTTAGTTAAGCTCTTTCCTTGACTTTGAATTTGTTTTTTTAATTATAAATTAGGTGTGAAATGAGCCTTATGATTTGTTAGATTCACCTGGAGATGCTTTTGAGAACCATAAGGAATTATACAGTTTAGTTCAATCCAGTGGTTACTCAAAACAACCTCACATTAATTTAATGTTCCTTTTGGACCTTAGGGTTGTGGGGACTTCTAGGAATATTTATATGGTTTTAGGATTTTTTTAAATTTTGTATATTAATTAGAGCAATTGGGGAACTACATGTTTATGTAGCGATTGGGTGTCCACTTGCATATTTCCTCCTTGTTGCTTACTAATTATAGTTGTATAGAATGTGTGTTTTAAATTCTCAAAATAAAAAAATGGCCTATATTTGTATGTGTTTCCATTATGTTAATTTTTTGGCATGACAAGTATTCAATTTCAGGTCAAACCATGTTTTTTCCCAATATATAATACTTGTTTTCATATGCCTTAGTATATATATAATATCATTATCCATATAAGTTCCACTTTCCTCTAACTCATTTTATTTTTGTTTCATCTCAACCTATGTATTATCCAATTTGGCTTCTATCTTTTTGACATTAATTTACTTTTGTTCCTTATAATTTTACTTATGTTTTCAAATTAACAATATTTTCTTGTAATTCAATTATTTTTTCTTGCATGTTTCCTATCATAATGTCATTTTATTCTATACATTTCCTAAGAGACAACCATTTAGAGTCTTTCAACTTCTTATTCACACTTTAACCACTCAATATGCTTGTTTCTTCTTGAATATTTTCACTTGAACCTTCCTTCATTTTCATTTTTTCATGATCTATTAAATATTTTATGACAAAAGGGTGTATTATCTTCTCACAATCACCATTTTACATTCCCTTGAAATTAGTTTTATGTCCCAAGAAAAGTAGCTTGTATAATTTAATTTATATTTTTTTAAGTAACACATACTAAAATAACATTTGTATAAAATACACCAGGAAGTTTATTTTGGAAAAAAAGTATTCTTACCATACAGATAGTCTCATGCCATGGAGAGTGTAGCTTTTCAAAAAAATATCCTTGAGATGGTTTTATTCCCTATACTTCCTCCTTGGTATCAAACACATTAGAAAGTACCTAAGTCAATTGATTTTCTTAGCCCTTTTAAAATGTATGCATAGATTTTTATTATCATTAGATAATTTTACAGCTTCAACAATGTTGTTTGTAGACACTATAATGGTGACTCCTTCCAACTCTATTTTTCCATCTACAAAGTATTCCTTTCCAATGGGAATTTAGTTTTATACAAACTAGTGCACCTCATTTTCATTATAATCCATGGATATCATGCAAAATTTATATAAATCAACCCTAATCAACACATACTTTAGTTATTTAGAACTACAACTTAGTTCTCTACCATCTTATTCATTTTGGATTGGAGATAACCCTCTTTTCCTTTTCCCATCAATTATTTCATTCACCAATTTCACTTATAGGGTGATTTACTCCACCTATTTATTTTTTTACCTTTTCTCTTCCCATTGATTGGATTATCTACATAATAAAGGATAATTTTGGTCTCACAACAACATGTCAGGCATTTACCTATTATATCAACATTAACATTATAGTGTCTTCATGTGAGATGGTATATTAATATTTGACTTGATTTAAACTTTATAATGCAATGCATTTTTTCTAATTATTATTCATAGTTTGACTAATATTTACATACATATGATTTCAGTTACATACTCTACTTATGTTGGTAGGCTTCAATGAATGTATCAGATCAAAAAATTTATTTTTCTACCAGCTATTAAATGTTCATTAGTTAGTGAAAACATGAGAATTAGATCACATAAATGTTATACAGTAGTTGAATACATAATTATTAGATCTCAATATGTATTTATGAATAGGAGAATACATTTTATGGTATGATACATTAAATCGTATTGCTTATAGCATACATAAGTGTAATCATTATAATTTTATATATATTAATTTTGAGTCATAATACTCACATGTGAAATTTTTAATCCTGAATCATAATAATTAATTAATTAATTATTCCACTATCATTTAGTCATGCAAAAAAAATATTTAGCATAGTAACTCATCGTCATTGTTAAGGAATAAATAGTCAAGATAGAAGGTAGTGTAGCCATTTAAATTTCAAAGAATATATTGTATTCATAGATTGATTCACTCTAAAAAAAATCCACCAAAAGGTTTCAGGTGTGGCTCTAAGTAAGAATAGAAGTTAAATAATTTAATAGTAGAGGAAAAAAATTTGAAAAATATAAGGGGGTTGAAAATTATCATTGACCATTAGGAGAATAAGTTGAAAATATCATATAAATTATAGGATTTATATATGATTCATAGTTATGCTTTAGCTTTCCTGGATTAGAAGAAAGACTATACACTTTTAGCTCTATGACTTTGTGGGGTTGCCTCAATTATAAACATGTTGGTATGTGTCCTTAATGATGAACAATTGAATTTGATGGTAGATAATTAATTGAAATACCATGAAACTATAAAATATGAAGGTATTACTCTATAATTTACCCCTACTTTGTTTAATAACATATTGATTTACTTAGTCAAGGAGAGGAAGTTATGGATGCCCATGTGAGTGCTAGTTGTAGGGAAAATTTTAGGTAAAAATATTTTGTTTTTTTACATAATGAAATGAGTAGTGATAAAAGATTTAGTATTGAGTTTTTAAAAAGTGGCATACCAAATTTTTTTTAATGAGTTTGTAATTTATAAATTATTTGTGACAAAAATGAATATTGAAATTTCAATGTGGATGCTTGTATATGTTATTAGACTTATGAAATGGAAACAATTAAATTGGTATCTTATGTGTGTAAAATATTTATAGAATAATTTCATAAAATTTATCGCCAAGGAAATGGGAATTTTAATTATTCTCTTTATATAATGGTATTAAATTATTTACTCTAGAATCAATTGATGGAGAGATAAATTACTAAAAAAATTCAATGTTTAGGATAAAAGAAAAAAAATTGAATGCTTACGTGAGAAGAGTCAATAGGAATATTTTTTTTAATGTTGAGGATGAAGATGAATTGATATAGTGGAAGAAAAAAATATTTATTTACAAAGAAATAGAACTGTAGTTGTAGATGATGAATTATCATGCAATGAAGATTGTGGAATTTTAATGGATAAATAAGATAACAATTGAGTCATTATGATGAATAACTAGAGGTAGATTTTCCCATAAATCTAAAAGCTTCCTTTGGAGGATAAGAGTATAGTCATGGATGTTCTAGGAGTCCATAGCTAGAAAGTATTAGTAGAAATGAAAATCGTCATGGAGATTTGCTACATGGTTTGGGTCACTCTTATTTTTTTTGATTTGGTGAAGGATGTTAATGTTCATAAGTAAACAATGAATACTAGGCAAAGATGTGATGTTTACACTAAAATGAGAGCTATTTGTTATGAGTCAATCAAGAGGGAAACAACATTTTGATTTAACAACTGATAAATGGCATGATTTTTAAGAACTTAACTCTATTGGAATTAAAACCAAATTATTAATTAAGTCTAAGAAAATAGATTTTGACATCGATGTTGGCATCCATAGCCTAGATTTGTTGGAAACATATGTAGAATAAATGGTTAACAATGTGTTGAAGTTGAAACATGTCATTTATAATTAGAACATTGAACATGGGAAAATAAAAAAATTCAAGTTGTTAATTGATTTTATACATCTTGATAGTAAAGGAATTTTAGATAGATTTAAATATTTAAAGGATAGATGTGAGGGGTCAAAATTACACCAAAAAGTGTTTAACATACCTATTTTAACGAATAGTGATCACATCATACACCAAAAAGTGTTTAATATACCTATTTTATGGCATAGTGATCACATCATACACTTGAAAATAAAATTAAGTGACTCAATAATGGCTATCCAAAAATATATGGAAGTCTAGCCACATAAACATTATGATAAAGTTATTCATGAGAACATTAAAATTGTTGAGATGGAGAATATGTATTTGAATAAAACAAATGATGAATTAAAAATAAATAATAATGATTTTAGAAAAAACTACATAAAAAAATAAGGTTATAGAACAGTCTAGAGGGATAGAAAGAGTTACTACTAGTGTGACATATTATAAGTTTTTAAATGGGAAGTTGATGTTTTATTTAAATCTTTCACATATACCCTAACATTATAAGAGGAAGGCATGAAAAAATGGAGGAACTTGAATAGTTTAATGTAATCTATAATATTGATTTTGTTATGTTTGATTTTACCCCAATTATTGCACAAATTATTGATTTAATAAAATCCCAAAATTCAAATGTGGACATTTAAAGTGCTATTGAATTTTTATTCCAATTAATTCACATGTTAAAGAAGATGTTAGGTCACATCTCAAGATTTGTGATACATCGGATTAACACTTGAATATCATGAACAAAATCATAGTGTTATGGGAGTGAAGGAGGGAGTAGAATAGTGTGGTGAGGTCATGCAAAGTAATGAGGCATGCCAAGATATGTTTGATGTTTTAAAAGATTTCATTTTCTAGTTGTTAATTATCACATTTTTAGTTGTTAACATTGTATATCATCTAATTAAAAAAGACTAAATTTTATGCTATGTTTTTATATTCTAAATTTGGATCCTTATAAATATTTTTAATCAAGTTGCATCTTATTTATGTTACTCTAGGTATGAATATAAATATTTTATAATAGTAGAATTTAAGGTAGTATGCTATATTATTTTAGATCTAAATAATATGTGGTATGTTTTTAATTGATATCTCATATAAAAAACATGTACCACCATATGAAGGTAGAAATAGATGTTAGGCTGGTAGTGTTTTATTAAGGTAAATAATATAAACTAATTATGTTGATATTACATTATCATGTTATATAAACATTAAATTTGAATGTAGAAGACTACTTAATTTTATAAAGTTATGTAATATTATCTCTTGATTTATTTCTATATTGGTAATATTATTATGGTAAATATTTATATTTTGAAATATTTTATATTGCATTATACTTTTAAAGATAACTTGTTCATTGAGTCATCTTTTCTTTTGTAGTAAATTAGAGATGAAAAGTTTGTATGATATTTTTGTTGTTAAGAATCACCACCTATTTTTAGGATGGAAGGATTATTAGGATCCATTATAATGAAAGATATTAGATAAATTATGGGCATATAATTTTTATTTTATTAATGATAAAATTGTTATGCTATACCTTTTCTACCCAACTTAGATACTTATTCACCTTCACATGTTCCACATCTAATTTCAAGATGCATGGATACATGAAGGCTTATATGGAAGACTTGGGGGTGTTATGTTATGGCTATGCAAGTAGATTATGGAAATAAACTTGTGATCCATATAAAAACTTATCACATATGTGCGTTCTAGGTATTTTTTATTTGTAAATTAGATCTTGTGTTTTGGAAATAGATAATAATATTGTGAATATTCCATTTTAGTGTTTGGTGATATTAACCTTAAATACATTAAAATTGGGATTTAAAAATATTTGTGCACTCTATAATGAAATGATAAAGTTGGTTTTACTTCTTTAATAACACCAATTTAGTACTCTATTATTGGTCCTTAACCTCTTTTTTAGATGAAGTAAGGTTTATATTATTCATTTTACATTAGAATTATATTCTTGTAAATACTATTGGTTTAATAGAATTCAATTTATGAATGAAAAACATTTCCTAGTATGTCATTTGATGGAAAATCACCCCTTGGAAATGACTTAGGTATACTCAATCATTTCATTTACATTTCATTGAATGTTTCCTATAGTTGTAGTTTGACACATAAAAAATAGAATAATATGGAATCATTGTATAGACATGCCTATAATATTTTGAACTCTAGAATTTGTATATAAACCATTTATGTGATCAAATTTGGAATACTCATAATTTGGGTAAATATATATTAACTAAATTTCTAAGTGCGAAAGAAGGTTTTCTTGGTTCCAAAAAGATATGGATAGTACTATATGCTGTGTAGTCTTTTGACATGCCAACTTAGGTAGGGGTTATTAATTTATTCCTCTCCTAAAAGGACACTTGTGTGAAAAAATCTCTCGAAGTTCTTGGTTACTAGGTCTTGGTACGTAGGGTAACCTAGTCAGCTCATTGTGACCATACCATATCAAGGGTATTAGTGTTTTCAATGTATGTCTAAGTGGGAAAGAAGGTTTTCTTGGTTCCAAAAAGATATGGATAGTAATATATGATGTGTAGTCTTTTGACATGCCAACTTAGGTAGGGGTTATTAATTTATTCCTCTCCTAAAAGGACACTTGTGTGAAAAAATCTCTCAAAGGTCTTGGTTACTAGGTCTTGGTATGTAGGGTAACCTAGTCAACTCATTGTGACCATACCATATCAAGGGTATTAGTGTGAATTTCATCCAAAAAATCATGCATTCAAAATAAAGAGCTTACAACTACATAAACAACAAAATGATCTAACTATGAATAAACAATTGATTCAAAAAGAAGTGTCTATTACAAGGATTCAACAATGCATTAAGAAATAGACAAAAGAGCATACCATCAAGGAAGGCATTAGATTTAGATTAAAACTTAGAAAATAAATTAGTCTAAACTAACAAATTGATAAAACAAATAGCAAAAGATTAAATATAAAGAGAGAAAGTTCCTATTGTAAACATAAGTGAACCCAAAATTATCTAACTAAAATAATCCCATAAGACCAATCTCTAGTTGAGTTAGACTTAACAAAACTCCAACTAAATATGGTGCAAGAGACTATGAGGGAGAGAAAATATAAGAAGGAAGGGCATCACTACCATAAAAATGTGTAGAGAATGACCATACAAACTTAATAGTATTCAAGTTAACATAATATTCCTTTTGATTAGCAATATCTTTAAATTCATACAATCATCAAAGACTAGGAAAATAACTATGTAACGTAAAGATAAAACAAGAAAAAGGAAGAAAATATCCTAAAAAAGAAAGAAAATGTCTGGTTCTATATATCTCATTGTTATAATCCATAAAGATTTAGCCAGGAATACTCTCCTCTAATCCTAAAAAAAAATAGTCCAAGCATAATCCTCTTAGTATTAAAAAAGATCAATCATTATTTCTTCAAAGATTTGATCTTAGATAGACACATAGGCCTAGGAGTTCAAATGTATATTCAAATTCAAAATTGAATTCCCCCATTGATGGTTTAGTTAAAATAATCATCAATATTGCATTCCCACTTGAGGTCCATTGGGGGTGAATCCCATTCTAATGAATCTTGAAAATATCGTAGACCTTGATAAAATTGATTCTATATATTAAATCAAATAGTTAGTTGATTCTTGTCCTTAGATAGTTTTGAAAGATAGATAGGCTATCAAATTTAAACTCATGCCTTGGTGGTTGTATTTCCTCCATGTCTTCTACTGTATTGGGTCACTTTTATAAGGCTTGTCTATTCTTTTATTTTGTTGCATGATTGGTTTACTTTTATGGGTCCCATTTTTCCATTTGGTAGGCCATCTACACTGGTAGGATTTAAATTTTCCATTTGATTTTGTTATTTTCATGGTTATGTGGCCTTTTTTGGCTCTCTCAAGCCTTTTTATGGTTTTTACAACTAGATAGGTTGTTAAATTTAGACTCATGATTTATTGGATGCATATCTAATAAGTCATTAGACCCAAAAAGTTTCTTACCACATGGCTTATCCTCACTCCTCCATTCTTGGTTAAAGCATTAACTACACATCCACTATTCTTTCCATTGTGAAATGATATTTGACCATGCATCACAATCTCACATACCTGAGCTTTGACAAATCGTAAGGATTTCACAAATTAACTTAGGGTTTTAGTTCATCAATATTTTTCTAATGATATCATCTCACTCACTTGTTTGCCTAAGAATCTGACAACATTATTAGGTTTACACAAATTACCTTGGCATAGAAAAGTATTTAAGTTTCACAACATGACATCATCCCACTCACCCAATTTATCAAAGACTACACACTCTATACAAACATATATAGGGTAGAAGATTAGTGGGATGATGCCATGTGGCATCACCTCATTGAACCACTAGATTTAAGGAATTACATTGGTATAGATATCTCTAGGATAGTAGAGCAATGGGATTAAGAAACATGGCATCATATCACTAGCCAACTATCTCATAGTGTCATTGACATCACTACCCCACCAATAAATTTTGAAGAAAATTAGATAAGTATTAAAAGACTATTAAATAGGCTTAGGATCAATAAGAGATTGACACATGACACTGAGCAAGATTTGTAGAATTGGCTTAATATTTTTGAGCATAAAAGTGACACATGGCTCTAGGAAAAGATAACTAATCAACTAAGTGTCAAAATACTTTCAAATGGGTTAAAGACAATAAGAGTTCAACATGTGGAGTAATAAAAGAGCTAGGATTTACTTTGACCAATTATAGGCAAAATATAAAAAGGCATAGTAATCAAATTGCTTCAAAAAGCAATGAATAAATATATAAATAAAAATGGCAAAGGTGAAAGTTTAAAAATGACTAAGAATAAAGTGAATCTTTGAACATACTTAATCATTTCACTCAATTCAAAATCCAATGTCATCCATTTTATGAGAAGTGACTGTGGATCATGATCCACATATTTTAGGTTTTAGAGTAAGATTTTTGTCTTAGACATCCTTATCAAGTTTGACAATTGTGTTTCAGCCTCCTGTTTTTCCCTAGGTCCCTTTTCTTATTTTTGGCTAAGTCTTAGATTCTTTCACTATATCCACATGGCAACCTAGCACTCATTTATCATGAATAAGTTATTAACTCACACAAGAGTAACACCAACTCTCCATGTGGTATCCCTGTGCTCATTCAAGGTAGGTTTATTTTTGATAGAACTTTAAGTAGTGTCATTGGCTGATGAGGTAATAGGCAGGACCCAACATTCAATTATAATAGAAATGAAGTGGATTTCACCACATATCATCATGATGCTCCTTAAGAGCAAAGGTTTCTTTTATCCAAGTTCTAGATTAAATGATTGGCTGATGAGGTTGGAATTGGGGCCCACCATGAAATTGTAGTGAGAAGAAAGTGAACCTTCTATGTGGCATCAAGGAATTTTTTGAAAAAAATAATTTACTATCAAACCTTAAAGTTGTGCTATTGGAGGAAAGAAGTAGGCCCCTCCTTCCTAACAAGCATTCCAAAAGTAGTTCTAAAGGTATACACATGTTGTCACCATACTTATTCTAAGCATCATAGGCATCTTATGTTATTATAGTTATACCATATTTAGGATTTTAAGGACTGACTGCACTCATGAGCTATATCTCTCAAGTCAATTTTAATGGCCTCATCATGAGAGCAAGTGCCTAGTTCTAGGTGTCGCTTCCTTGTGAGGCCTCTATGCCTATATATTCAAGGCTCATTACTTTTGGAGGAGGTTAGTAATTGATGAATTAATTTTATTGTTATCAAAGTAGCCATTTATTTAATAGTTTTAGTTTTGAATAAAATTATTATCAGTTAGTATTTTCATTCTAAGACCTTAGTAGGTGCCCCTTATGGGAAGGATCAAACATTTTATACTATGCCTTTCAACCTTTTGTATCTTTTTCTCCCCCATAAATAAAGAGGATGTGGTGTTCTATGTCAAACTAAGTAGAATTCATTTCTATTTGTTATTTCCATTATTTACTTTTATAGTGTTAGATTTTGTTTCTATTACAAGCTTTAAATCATGCACATGTTCTTTTACTTGTCTATGACGTTCAAAGGTTTAAGCTATTTTATGTAATTTTAAGAGTGAATACATTAAGATCTTGATGTATCACCTTAGTTATCTTTATTCTAGTTTTATTTACATTTCTCTCTTACCCTTTTTAACCCCATATAGTTTGAATATCCAACTTCTAAAATCCTAGAGGTTGCTTTACAAACCAAAAATTTATCCCACATCTATAAAAGATCCCCATAGGAATATTATTTACTGAGAGTGAGATTTTTAAGCATCAACAATTTTTTATTTTATAGAATGCTCGATGGGACATGAATTACTAGTTTACACTAACTAGGAGCTAAAGTTTAAGAACCATAAGACCATCACAAGGTCATAAACATCAAGGAATCCAAACTTATTACTACCACCCCTGATAGTTTCAACTCATAAAAGGATGATATGATCTAGCATGACACAACAACCATAATAAATGGTGATCTAAGGACCACTAAGGAAATTCATAGTGTGGAACAGTGGTATCCCACTCATCCCTCTTATGGCCTTGACTACATGGGACCCTATTATTGATAATGACTTAAAGGCACTTCCTATATTTTTTGGCAAGGATTTCAAAAGTGTAGTTAAACATATTTAAGATGTCATAAATGTTTATACTATACACTATGCCACATAATAGAACATGGCCTTAAGCCTATTAGCTACCTCTTTCAAAGGGTGAGCTCTTAACTAGTATTAGTCCTTGCCACCCAAATCCATCATTACCTAGGATGACTTGGGTGATAAATTCTTAGAGTGATTCAATGAAAAATTAGATTGGTCATCCCTCTTACAACATCTAATCATTATTAAAATAACCTTGCAAGAAGATATTACAAATTCTAATACTAGTTTTGACAAAACCTAAAAAGGATCCTGATAGCATCTCAACTACCTATTGATATGGCTATTGTCTTCTACCTCAAAACCTTAAACTCAAACATTTTTATCATGATTTAATCACTTGCAAGTCAGATGTTATCAAATGCATATGAACTAGCAATCAAAGTAGAGAATAACTTGATATATGTTAGGAAGCTTCCCCCATGACCATCGATGCTAGTGTTTCCAAAAATATCAATGTTATCATAAGAGGAAGTCTTGATTACCTCACAAGTATCTTTGTCCATATATGTATATCCACCTACTCAGACAAGTGCATCATCTTCATCCACACTAGGTATGGAGATGAATGACATGAAAAAAATCTTGAAAAACTTCTCTAATGAGATCATAAATCTCAGAAGGTAGCATTGCATGCCCCAAATCCCCCTTTCCAAAATTACTAGAACAGAAGGGAACCATATTAACATAATTAGTACCAAGAGAGGTAGAGGCCAAATCATCAGGTGTCAAACCATCAAGTGCAACCTATAAATCAAATCATCTTGGTTCTTAACCCTTTGAAAATGGTCACATCAAGTTAAAATAGAGATTTGGTTGTTGACTAGAACAAGTTGGTATATGATTCCATTTCATGGTGCTTCTTATGTAATGATGCACATATACCCCAAAATAGCCTGAGAGGCAATCTATTGTAAAAAGTTACTAAGTAATGAAGGCGAAGGAATGCACCTAATTTATTCCCTTATAGATATTGGTCCCTATGTGTTGAAAATGCTATCCTAATGGCCCAAATGCAATGGATGTACCTAAAAAAGAAGAGGAAATAGCCTTAAAACATGTACATTTCTCTTAGGTGGAGGGTGAAGATATAGTTTATGCAAGCAAAATTCCCTCACTAAAAGCTTTGTAAGTTCAATCAGACTACTTCACCTGATACAAGAAAAGACCAATCAAAACACAAGAATCCTTCACAAGGCCTAAAGTGACTTTTAAAAAAAGTTTGGGACCCCAACCACCACCTCTAACATATCAAAAGTGGATCAAGATAACACAAAATAAGCTAAAGGACCTTGAGTTCTAATCATAAGGATCATTTAATGTGGTAGAATAGATAAAGAAGGATCCATCCAATGTTTCTATTTGGGATGTGTTGTCTATCCTAGAGCCAACATATTTTCTAAAAGAAGCATTAGAAGACCAATAAAAACCTATGTGAACTATCCCATCTATAAAGCCATCATAAAATAAGGAAAAATAAGCTAGTATCAGTATGCAACCTCATACACCATATGAATTCATCAATTCCAATATAGGCATAAGTAAAAAAAAGCCTACCCAATTTTAAATAACTCTCATTATGGGGAATAAGTTGTTACAAAATTCCATGATTGACTTTGGTGCTAGCACTATAGTGATTCCCAAGCAGATTGTGCATGGAAAATTCTAGTATGAACCTTTAAATAAAGGGGTAATGTAGTTGGATGGGAATATAGTTCAGACCATAGATATTATCATGTCTCTTCCCCTAACCTTGTACTCTTATCCTAATATCATAGTTTCCTAATAATTTATGGTAATAGACATCCTGCCAGTCTTTGGGTTGTGTCTATCAAGATATTTCACTACCAAGATAGGTGGATACTTATCCTTGGATTGGTCTCACTTGATCTTAAGGACCAAGTATGGCTCAAAATTAAAAGTGTTGTCTAAACTATTACATCTAGAACACATAGCTAATGATGTTATGATGATATTTGAAGTAACACACACCTCTTTCTCCAAACAATAAATGTATTATATGGAAATACTTGAAGAAGAAAGAGTGATGGGAAATTAGAGCCCAGAGGAAGAGGTCCTCATTAATGAGTTCATCAAATATGACCCATTCTCCAAATTTGATTCCATAGGCCTTGGTACCTATGTGATCTATGATGAAGATAAATTCATCCTCGAGGTCATGAAGAAGAAAGAGGATCAGAGTAGAGAAGTAAAAAATGAGTCCAAATTCAAGACTTTTCACTTTGATTGTGTGAAATATAAGACTAATTCAGGAGCAGGCATCTAACTAATATCTATAATTAGAAAAAAGACCCTTAAGGCATTCTATTTATAGTTCACCTATACCAATAATGAGGTTGAATATGAACCATTGGTCTAGGGCCTCAACCTTACTAAGAGAATGGGCATGAAGTAGGTTAAAGTGTTTGGAGACTCTGAACTAATAGTGAGATAAGTAATAAGGGTCATGATTATAAAGAACATCTGCATAAGGTCCTACCACCATCAAATATAGGATTTGGTTGACAATTTTAAATATTTAAACATTTAAATCATCCCTAGGACCAAGAACATAGAAAAAACAAAATGGAAGTGATTAGTTCCTAGTTTAATCTAGTAACTAACTTATTAACCAATGAACAAGTGGTATAAGTAATTATCAGACCTAACATCCTTGATAATGAACAAAACTAACAATTATTCAAGAGTGATGCCCAAATTATTAGATTTTTCCAAAATTCATGTGAATTTATGGGGTAGTTGTAACCAAAGATTGAAGAAGCTTATGGGGATTAGATCATGCAATTAAAGTCCAACAAGCTTCCAAAGGCACTAATTACCCTAGAGAATCAATTCAATTCTAATGATATGAAGAATGACAATGAAATTTTATTATAGATAAAAGTGACTAATTCAAGATTGATGTTGGAGACATAAGAAAAAAGAGATGGGGAAATAAATTTCCCAAGAAGATAAAGACTGACCAATATCCTTCTATAATAAATATGAAGGGGTAATAACCTGGACCTATGATGACCTAAAGGGATATGACCACAAGGTCATTCAACATACCATATTCCTAATTTAAGGTTCCAATCCAATCTACCAAAAATAAAGGATGAATAACCCAAAGATTGAGTCTCTCATGGCTTGGGAACTAAGGATACTAATTAACTCAAGAATTATATACCCAAGTAAGAATTTAACTTGGGTATCCAGCCTAATTCTAGTGAGAAAAAAGAAAGGGGAAACATAGCTATGCATGGAATTTTTGGACTTAAACAAAGCATCCATAAAAGATAATTACACCATTCCTTCTATGGATTAAATCCTCAAAAGAGTGGCGAGTGAATAAATGTTCTCTCTATTGGATGGGTTCTCAGGATACAACCAATTGTGGGTTAATGAAGAGGACCAACATAATACCAATTTCACCACAAAGTGGGGAACCTTCGTGTATGTGAAGATGCCTTTAAAACTCTCTAATGAAAGGGATACCTTATAAAGAGCATGTATATATCCTTACAAGGACTAATCGACAAAATCATCCTCATTTACTTGTGTAACTTGACTTATTCTCTAAGAAAAGGGAAGACCACATTAATCGTTTAGAGATTTTTTTTCAAAAATGCCAAGAGTTTAGGATATATCTCAACCCCAAATAGTTGTTTCTTCAACAAATATTAAGGTAAGTTATTAGGATACATAGTATCTAAAGATGGAATATCTATCATTATTGATAGAGTTAAGTCCTTCAAGGATTTAACATTACCAATCAATAAGAAGGGAGTCCAATCTTTCCTAAGAAAGATCAATTTCATTAGCAAATTCATATCAAAATTTGTAGGGTTGGTACAACCAATCACACAAATTTTGAAGAAGGATAAGCCTTTCAAATAGACCCCAATGGAAGAATAACATTTGATAAAATGAAATATGTGATATCCACTACTCTTATGCTAGTCAACCCTGACTTTTCCAAAGGCTTCATCACATATGTTTATGAGAGTGAACATAGCTTAGTAGCTATGTTAACATAGAATTAATAGGAAGGGATAAGTGAGCACCTGATTGCTTTCTATTTAAGAACCTTTCATGGGTATGAGACCAAGTATAATTTTTTTGAAAATTAGGATTTAAATCTCATCAAGGGTCTTAATAAGTTCAAACACCTAGTGGTGGGAAGAAAAATAATGATATATGTAATGCATTCCAACATCATAGAGTATATAATGGAAGGGAAGATCAATGAGAAGAGGGCCACTTGGATCAATAAGATCTTAGAATATGACATGGAATTCAATCCAGCCAAGGTGATTCAAGGAAAAGTTATTTGTAAGTATTTGGCCCAATGCACAGATGCCCCAACAAAAGAACAAGATACATTAGAATCAGTTTTGGTAAATTAGTACAAAGTTAGTGGGTCTTGGGTTACTAATAAGACCCACTTTATGCAAACTGACTGATATTTAGATAACCTCCCCATACATAAAAGAGAATTCTATATATTTTAGGGTACTAGTTATATGATAGCCCAAGGGGTCCACTTAAAAAGGAACTTTGATGGGGAACTTCTCTGATGTGTTGACAACAACTAGGCCATAAAGATCATACAAGACATGCACTTCACCCCTCTAGGTGGGCATTTTTTGGTAATGACAACCGTGACCAAAATCATGTATGTGGGATATTACCAGCCAACCATGTTATCCAATTAAAATTAGGTAGTCAAAAAAATTCCAATTTTTCATGGGTTGATGAAATAATTTAGCCATGTTGTTAAATCTGATTATGGATAATAAGCCTTTCATATAATGGGGTTTGGATTTCACTAGGATGATAAATCCCATAGCTAGCATGGGCTATAAGTGGATACTGATTAATTTACAAGGTGGATTAAAGCAACCCTAATGAAAGAGGCAATTGAGAATATGATCTTTGACTTCCTGAAGGAACTTGTAGTAAGGTTTGACCCTCCCAAAATGATCCTATCCAATATTTCAAAATATTAATTCAGTTCTAATATTTCAAAATTTGCAATACAAAATGGCATATTCCTAAAGACTTCATTGAATTACAACCCATAAGGGAATGGGTTGGTTGAATCAACCAATAGAAACCTCATTATATTGATCAAGAGGATGGGCACTGATTGACTATGGGAGTGGCATATGTACCTCAAAACTACTCTTGGGACAACTAAATTACTCCCAAGAAAATTTTAAAGACATCCCTGAATGAACTAATATATAAAAAGGAAGTGGCCATGCCCATATGAATAGAGGTTCACACTTTACAACTTTTGAAAGCTATCAAAATCATAGAGAATGGAGTGATAGAGGTTAGGTTGGTAGAATTTATCCATCTATAAGAAGTGAGAGAATGCATGGGTGATGTAAGCTCACTTAATAATAGGTACTCAAGTGATGGTTTGACAAGAAAGCATATGACCTAGGCTTCAAGTTAGGAGATTTAGTTTTAAAGTATGATGAAAGGGCCATGAATCTAGGATAACATGAAAAATTTAATTCCCTCTAGAGAGGCCCCTTTCACATCATTGATGATACATAAGGTAATTAATTTGAGTTAGATAATGAAGAAGGCAATGCCTTAGATATTTTAGTTAATAGAATCTAATTAAAATAATTCAATTGAATTACCAGTTCCACCATGTACATATCTAGTTAGTTTCATTTTCATTGGTTTGTTTCCATTTTTTGTTATTGTTTACATAAAAAATAAATACCATTGGCACAAGTTATTCATCTAGTTACTAAGTTTCCATGCTTTGGATCCATTAATTTTGATTCACCAATAATAGATGGCTATCTACCCACTCCCCTTGCCATTAATGCTAGATGATACACATTACATGATCCACCATGAGGATTACCACAAATCTATTGTGAGATGTTCTTAAAGCATGTGTGCTACCCTTAACATAATGGGGCACTCAATTTCAAAATTTTCATGATGATCATGCTGATAAGTGTTGGCTTATAAATACCTCTCTCTCAATCAAGCCAAACACTTAAATGCCTAAGAATTTACAAGATAATTAAGGGAAGAATTGAGTGATTGAGCTAAGCATCTTGATCCAAGATAATCAAGGAATAATTAAAAGAGTTGTGAGTAAAAATATAGCATCCCATATTTTCCTTAAAATAGAGAGAATTTTTGAAAAGAAGTTATAAGATGGAAACTTCTACATCTTTGTCTAATAGCAGAGGCCATACCAAGAAACACAAAATGAATTTATTGGGTGGTCACAAAGACCTTCTCCTCTAATTTATTAGAAGTAAATCATATGCTTTTACCTTCACATAACCAAATCCCAAATTGCCAAATGTTAAGAGTATCACCAAGAGGCATTACAAGGACCCCTCACTGGTATTTGATTATGTAGATGGGATCTTTGATCCCAAGTTGGATAAGAACCCAAAGAGCCTGAGGTAGTGCACCCATTCCTAAATGCTTGAAAATGTCCAAAATAATGACTTTGAGTCATTTAGATATAGGATTTGGAGATCCACATTGTCCCAATACATGGTGCCTCTTGTGAACTCATGATTGAAGATCATTATCTTATGTGTATATAGATATGATGCCAACACTTGCATTATTATAGGCAACAACGACCTAAAAGTGGATGTCAATGTCGATTCAGTATGGGAGATGCTATGATTCCTAAGCAAACCCAACATAGACATATGTAGTATAGAGATTTTATAGATTGTATAGGACACTCATGCCTTAAATCAAAATTTCATCAACATCCTTCTCTGTAATAATTATGTGGAGATGCCACTTTTTCCCATCACCTTCATGAGTTTTATGGCATAAGATATGAAGGATGCCCTTTCCATATTAGCATTCATCTTCAGGATGGAATCAAATTATGTCCATGAATTCCAATTACATGTAGTCTTATTTTTAAAGATGGTAATCAAGGAGAATACCTACAAGATGGACTTTGCAGATGCCATGATCATCACCATTCATAATGAGCTGGTGAATTTGTCAACAAAGAATAACTTTAAGTATTACTCATTCCTCTTCCACCTGATATTATATTATAAATCCTAATTATTCTCTCCATGCTTCACCTTCAATGTCATTTAAATGAGAACCCATCCTAACATGGTGATCCTCATCTCCATGTGGATCCACATCCTATTAGCCACACAAGATTACTATGAGTTTTTATAGTGCTTCCTATCTTTGGTCCTCATCGACCTTAATCAAGAACCCATCACTTTTAGAATGATGGAACACCAAAGGTCATGGATCATTAATGGAAATATTTAAGTTGATTATTTCTTTAGGGCCCATTTCACATTCATCTGGGTTCACAGATTTAAAGAGGATCCATTATAGCTCTCACACCTACTTATGGATATGACCCTAGCCTTGGAGTTAGCTCACCAACTCAATTTAGTCAACCTAGTTTATAAAATAGGTTACAATAAAAAGGACTTTTATAATTTCCACTTATTAATAAGAGGCATCATAGTGTTGAAGAGGTCATAGGAGTGCTTGCTTGTGCTTAAGCTAGTAGAGCTCAACCTCAACTATATTAATGACCAGTGGAGCTATGAATTATTTGGCCACATAGCCACTTTTAAGACCACCATCCCATTCACCCATGAGCCTCAACCATACTTCAAGGAGTGAAGGTCATTGACAGAGGATGATATTAAGTATTATGTGGATTTGTCTAAGATCCCTTCAAACACCCATAAATCATGAGAGTTATTTTATAATCTAGTTTAGAATTTTGATACCACAAATAAAATGACTAAGGGTCTAAGGGCATATATCATCTAGAGAGGATAGAGCCAAGAGAAAATATATGACTATTAGAAATATAAGTAGGAAATCAAAAAGTAGGAGTTGAATTTTGAATACTTGGAAATAGATGAGACATTTGAGAACCTCTAAGATGAGCACCATGAGGAAGAAGATCTGGTAGAAGAAAAAGTCTTGGTCAAAGAAGAAGAGGATGACACCCCTTTGAAGGAGGAAGAGGACACCCCTTAAGATAAGGAAAAAGTTTTGGTGATTTAGAGGCCCAAAAGCTATCCACCTCCTTTGTATCCATATCCAATTTCCCAACAACAATAAGAGGCCTCTTTAAGGTCACTCTAGGTAGGGCCATCTCAACCCAACTATGGAGTATAAGCTTTTAGTAGTCTACCAAGATGCCCATAAAATAAGTTACATTTTTTTCACCTCTTATTTCCACTTTTTCTTAATTCTTGACTCCGTATTCACCCTCCATAGTTTCCACCGAGCTTGTACCCTTTTCCTCCACTCAACTAATTACTTTGTTGGCACCACTTTATTTTTACACAACTAATCACCTCCCTTGTGATACTCTTCACTCCTTTACCCTCATCTACTACATTAAATGACCATCATGATGAAAATTACCTACACCCCTCTCTACAACCTCCCACCTTTCTCTCCTTCCACCCTAACCCTTCACTTGATCATCTCTAGATAAACAATGTCTACAACTTCATAGTAGAAAATGACCATCCCTTTTGACCTACCATAAGGAACCCCCTTCATGGGTGAATTGATTTAGTGTCATGGGAAGTTCCATTAGTAGTTAGAAATTTATAAAAAATATTGAGAGACCTAGGTAGAGAAGAGAAGAGGAATACAAGCCAAGGCCTTGGTGGTGCCTCATATGCGATCATTATTTGAACCAACATAATAATCTATGATGATTGCACATATGATTTTATAAATAATCAAGCCCCAAAAATAGATGTAACTAGGATATTAATTGATACATGCCATCATCCTCAACCTTAATTAGGACAAACCAATTGATAGGGTCGAGTTGATGGAAGAAACTCAAAAGTCTATCACCATGGACTATGTCAAGGTAGTTTGATAATTGGAGAAGAAAAAGATGGAACTCACAAGAGTTAAAGTCACTATCGATTACCTAAATATAGAGGCCAAGGCAAAAGACATGGATCTCAAGAAAATGAGGTCTGACCCTTAGAACCACATCATCACAGAGACCTTTTAGGTAGAGGCCAATCAAAAGGCCTAGTTATGGATTCAAGTAGTTGAACTAAAGACTGAAATAGATGGTCTAAATAAAGAGAAGCAAGATATAGAGAATAAGCTACATGAGAAATAAATAGAGATAGTTTAAACCCATAAGAATCTTTTAGATTCTACAAGTGAGTAGTAAAAATTATAATATCAATTGTATTAGGAGTCCTATGCCAAGGACTAAGAAATATAGTAGTTAAATACTGACCTTGTCACTTATTCTTAGACTATGACTATCCTCCTCATGGTATAAAATTTATATGTATCCTATTGAGATAGGATAAATAAGTGGTTACAAACTTGAATCCAACACTCTAATTCATCATTGAATCACATAGGTTGAGCTCCCAAGTGAACATGTCCATAGACCAAGTCATAGCCTTTATGTCCCCTAAGGTTAAAGATTCATAGCTCCTCATATAGAAGCTATATAGTGTGATGGATTATAAACTATAGGTAATAGTGGTGGTTGACCAAAGGTAAGTGGTGGTAAAGGTGAATGTGTTTCTAGGCTAAAATAAGGTAGCATTAGAATGCAAGGCATTTATAAATGACTTAAAGAAGGTGGTCAAGGATATGAAAGGGTACATTAAATAACTTGTCTAATTTGGAATCCCTTCCCCATTCCTTATAGAAAACATCATCCTCTCAAAGGATAAAATAAAATAGATGCTAGAAAAGAAGCATAATGACTAGACCGTTACGGCTCTCAATCAAGTGCCAAGCATCTCTAAGGTGGAGACAATTCTTTAGCCTCTCTCTTAGCTAGAGTTACAAATGATGGTATTAGTTCAAGGCTTAAGTAACATATCCTTCAAGGAGATAATTGATTTGGATAGGGTCTTTAAGGCTGTAAAGAAGAAGACTCAGTTAAATAAGGAAGAGTGGATGCCTTTAAAGGTGACTCTTCAAAAGTTGTAAGTTTTACAAGCTTAATATTTTTTGTAGTTTTGCTTCAACTAGTCTAAGAAACCAAGAATTTTGGGTTCTTCCATCCACAGGTGAATTCCCTTATAAGTTATTAGGAATTATGGATAGTGATCCACATTTTTGAGGTTTTTTAGTAGTTAGCTTTTCATCTCAAACATTCTTGGAAAGTTTAGTGGTTGTGTTTCAACCTCCTCTTTTCTTCAAGTCCCTTTTCCTATTTTTGGCTAAGTCTCAACTTCCTTCTACTATCACCATGTGGTAGCCCAATGGTCATTTATCATGAAGAAGTTCTTAGCTCACCTAGGAGTAGCTCTAACTCTCTATGTGATGTCTTGGTACTCATCCAAGGTAGGTTTATTTTTGGTAAAACTTTAAGTAGTGTCATTAGTTGATGACATAATAGGTAGGACACACCATGAAGGTATAATAGAAAGTAAGTAGAGTTCTTCATGTGGCATCATGATGCTCCTTAAGAGCTAAGGTTTATTTTGTCAGGGCTTTAGATTATGTGATTGGCTAATGAGGTTAGAAATGAGGCCCACCATGAAATTGTAGTGAGAAGGAAGATAGCCTTCCATGTGGCATCAAGATGGTTGTCTAAAGAAATTTTTTTCCTATTATACCTTGAAGCAACACATTGGATGAGAGAAGTGGGTCCCTCCTTCCTAACAAGCATTCTAAAAGTAGTTTTGAAGGCAAAAACATGTTACCACTAAACTTATTCTAATCATCATGGGAATCATAAGGCATTATAGTTATGCCATATCTAGGATTTTGAGGATCAACTACAATCATGAACCAGAGCTCCCCAATTAGTTGAATTGACCTCATCATGAGAGTGATTTTCTAGTTCTGGGTGTTGTTTCCTTGTGAGGCCTCTGTGCCTATATATTCAAGGCTCATTCTTTTTACAGGAGGTTGGTATTTGATGAATTATTTTTACTATTATCAGAGTAGCCATTTATGTAAAAGTTTTAGTTTTGAATATAAGTAGTAGTAGTTAGTATTTTCATTCTAAGACCATAGAAGGTGCCCCTCATGGGATGGATTGAATATTTATACTATTCCTTTTGGTCTTTTATATTCTGTTCTCTACCATCAATGAAGAGGATTGTTGTTCAGTGTCAAACTAAGTGGAATTAATTTCTATTTTTTATTTACACTATTTGATTTTATAGTGTTAGATTTTGTTTCTATTATAGGATTTAAATCATGCACATGCTCTTTTTCTTATATATGAGGTTTAAAGGTTTAAGAAATTTTAGGAGTGAATACATTAAGATCTCATTACATCACTTTAATTAGATCTATTCTAGTTTTATTTACATTTCTCTTTTCTCAATTTCACCCCCAATTTAGTTTGAAGAGCTAGCTTTTGAAATCCTAGAGGTTGCTTTACAAATCACAAATTCATCCCACATATGTAAAAGCTCCCCATAGGAAGACTATTTGTCAAAAGTGAGAGTTTTAGGCATCAACAATGACTAAATAATAAAATAGAACTATATGAATGCTTAGTCATTTATATCTAAATGAAAATCAAAATGAATCAAATTATTTAGGAAAAGGAGCAATAAAACTCTAAAACAATTGGATATTTTGCATAAACCTAAGGCAAAATAGTCTAAGAGGAAGTTATAAAATGTGTTTCAAAACAATAGTAAACAAATAGACTAAGAATTAGTAGAGTTACTAAAATTTAGATATTTAAATTAAATCAGCCTTAAATGTGAATTAGACTAATCAATTATGGTGAACATTTGACTATTTAGACTTAGTTAAAGCGATGAAGCATATTCAGATTTCAAATTTCCACATCTAGTTTAATGGACTCTTAGGAAGGTAGATTTTTTTTTTTTTAAAAAAAAACTCCTAAAATTATAAGGTTAGGATCCAAAGTAAAAATAAGGTCTCCATTATTAGACTTAAAATGGGGCATGATTTACAAGCAACAAAAAATGGTGACTCTTACTAGGGAATACTATTGAGTATTTTGAGAACCTAAAATCTCTAATTTTAAAAGAAGAATAAGCATTAGTTAAAAAATATCACTTAGGAAAAATAAAAATTTAAAGGCATTAAAGTCTATAAGTATGAGTGACATACTAATATATAATCCTACCAAAACCATTTATGTGTGTGATTAAGTGATTTATTCATTTAATTTACATTCACATGTAGTAATTTAGATTTGTATAATGTCATAATTGCTGAAGGAAAAATATTTTACAATTTAACTTGGGAGAGGAAGTGTTTTGGGTATTGTTCTATTGCTAGCTAGGAATTTATAACCTCCATAAAGATACATCTGGTCCCTTCCAAAGACCTTATTCCACTACTAATCAAGATGGAAACTTTGTGGTGGAGGCTTCCAAGAACACCCTTTTGATGAGAATTTTAGATTTTATATTTTAACTCAATTATTTTGAATTCATATTTTTCATTTAAATCTATGGAGGGTTGAGAACCAAGCCACAAGTAGAAAGAAATCAACAAGTTCATGATGGATTAATGTAAATTAGAATTTAAGTAATGCTTTATTCTTATTTTGATATTTATTTAAGTGTTTTATATGGATTTGGATAGGAAAATAGATATTATAAATTCACAAGTTATATTATGAATCATTGAACTTCAGAATTCAAGGAATGAACCAAGAAACAACAATAATTTACACCAGTTATTTGAGTAAAATTTTGACTAGGTTCTTTGAGTGCCATCCATGTTAATCTTGAAATACTCTTTCAATTCATTCTTTTGATCAACATGGGGACCTTAAGATAAAAAAATTTATGATGAAACCCAACAAGGAAAAATAGGAAATAAATAGAGGTAAACCTAACTAAAAACAAGGGATAATAAGGAAGCAAAAATAAAAGAAAACAAAGAAGGGAAAATAAATTATTTACAAAGTTTATTTCAGGCAAGAACATGATTGAATTAAGTTAGACACTTTATTATTTTATTATATGTTTATTTTTATGATGAAAAACACTATTACATAAATATTTACCAATGTACTTCTCATGCAACTCAAGTAAACTAGGACTGTAGAATTATGGATCATGTTTGAATCTAGATTTCATCAATCATGAGGGATAAGGTTTATAAAATACCTCAACCCATAAACTATATTAGAATAAGGGATAGATTTGGGTACTCATACATACAAAACTAATTGGAAGATCCAACTTAAAAGTGGTAGGTTTTTGGTAGCAACCAATACATGAGTCACTTATCAGCTACTCCTTGATGCATCCAAATGCTTGCATAACATCCCCTTTATTTTCCTTCACATCCATAAGGCATGGTAATGGATTAGGTCCTTCCCATATCAAATACCTTCTAAATTTTTTATTAGTGGATGAAGTATGTAAAGAGATGGGCTAAATCATATCACCCTTAGCCTTCATCTCCATTTGCATGATTTCTTCATTTAGGTCACTATATGCTTAAATTCTCATTGAAAAATTAACTACCTCTTATATTGAGAGGAATGTTTAGGTAATATCAACTATTTTTCAGGTTAGGTTAAATTGAGGAGAGAAATCATCAATTTTGAATTCTTGTGGCTTGTTCTTCTCAGATGGACAACCTCTTACTTCTTGGTTTTATCTCTTGTATTTCATTCCCTAGAGATGATGCAGGGAAAGTCTCATTACTTCCAAATAGATGTTAAATATCTTGGATTAGTACATTAAAATTAGTAATATTAGCTAAGGGTAATAATGATTTAGATTAAATTATCCATCTTCCTCATCTAATATCTCTAATTCCTATAATTGTTTTATTGGCTGATCACAAGAGATGTCCATTTGTTCATTTTATGTGGATAAATTTTCATTATTTTTTCATCCATGAGGCTACATTTTACAAAAACTACCTCTTCATATTCAAATTAATCATCATTACTATTAAATCCTTTAAAAAATGGATCACACTTTTAATTTGGGATGTCGCATGATCAACTCTGCATTATCTATGTATCTAGATTCATACACTTTGGATAAGGCATTAGGATATGCTACTTAATATCTTGCATTGTGCATTACCTCTTGATTCTCCTAAAAAAATTATACTTTGTTAGTAACAACACCTAAATATACTAAATCACTAAAATTATAATAAATAACCTACTAATTATACATAATTAACTAAATCACATGAATTAAATAAATAATCAAGACTCTCATTTGTCACTAGAAGGTTTGGTTAGATAAAGGCTTTGAGAAACACTTCATTTTAATGTACATATCGGTCCATGGACTAACTTGTTGTCATTCTACCTAAAATATTTTGGGTAGAAATACCCTAATTTATTATCTATTATTCTATATTGATAGCCTTTTGGTAGACTAATGCTAATGAGGTGAGAGCATAGGGTTTCATCTTAATGGACATGGAAAATAGAAGATATAAGGTTTGGAGATATAACCCAATTACCATAAACTCTATTTTTAGGAAAGGATCCTTTTACCTAGTGTATAATTGATGTAATTTATAGTTAAATACACTAGTTGGCTCATCAAGCCCTTTAGACTATGAAAAATTTGTAGAACAAGATATAAGGATTAATGGGCACACTAAAATGATTAATGAATAGGATCTCAAAGGCATCCCACGTTTTTATGCACCCTTATAGTAGACAAAGGTACCAATAATAAGTAGTTTGATCCAAAAAAAAGGGGAATAGGTGATAGGCCATATCCTCATATTGAATATGCTTTTTGATAATGGCTTCTCTAAAATTCTTAATGTGTTCTTTAATAGTTGAAATCCCACCATTGATATACTTTACAAAAAATTGTAGGGTTATTAGGAAAATCTTGGGAAGGTCCTAAAATGTTCATGGAATGACTACATCTTTCTATCTAAGATAAATCCATTAGAAGACTCAAATAAAAAGTTTTCCAATCTAATAACCTATAAAACAACTAGGAAACTCTTCAAAAACACAAAATAAGTCTGCAATACATTAGTTTAGGCCCTCATTATAGCACCAATCTATTGTGAGGCACTTTAATTAGGAAATGGAATTAGAGAAACATAAAGGAAAGGGTGACAATTTTACAATGAAGGGTAAGTATGAACTACACCATTCATGTCTTCCTTCTAGTGCCAATCTATTATGAAGTCTTTTGATATAAAAAAATAGGTAGGGCTTGTTAATCCCTTCCCTTATTTAAAGGAGAGTTATGTGAAAAAATATCCCCAAGGTCTTGGTTACCAAATATTGGTATGTAGGTTAACTTAGTCAGCTTGTTGTGACCATACCATATCAAGGGTTTTTAGTGTATATTTCAACTAGATCAATATGCATTAAAAATAAAGAGCTTATGCCTATGGAACTAGTTATATGATATAAATATGAATAAATAGTTGATCCAAAGAGACACATGTATTTTAAGGATTTAATAGTGCATAAAAATAATAGATAAAAAATAATGTAAACAAGGTAAGCATTAGATTCAGATTACAACTCAGAAACTAAACTAGTCTAAACTAATAGACTGATAAAAGAAAGAGCAAATAATTAAAGTTAAATATATAAAGTGCATATTTTAAACATAAGTGAACCCAAAATTATATGATTGAATGAATCCAATAAGACCAATCTTTAGTTGAGTTAGACTTAGCACAAATCCAACTAAAGATGGTGTAAGAGTTTGGGAGGGAGAGTAAATATAAAAAGGAAGGACATCACTACCATAAAATGCATAGAGAAAGACTATATAGAATTAAAAATATTCCATTTGTTAGAGTTTTCCTTTTGATTAACAATATCTTAAAATTTATACAATCATCAAAGACTCGAAAAAAAACTATGTAATGACAAACTAAAACAAGAAAAGGGAAGAGATTATCCTAAGAAACTAGGAAAATGATTATTTCTATATGTCTTTTTTTATAATACAGTAAGAGCTAGCCATGCATAGTCTCCTCTAATTCTAAAAAGAATAGCCTAAGTATAATCCTCTTAGTCTTGAAAAATACCAACCCTAATTAATTTGTAGAGTCGGTCTTATATAGGCATGTAGGCATGGGGAGTAAAAATGTAAATTTGACTTTGAACTTGAATTCACCCACTAATGGGGTAGTTGTAGAAATCATCAATGTGGCATTCCCACTTGAGGTCTGTTGGGGATGAATTCCACTCTATTACACCATGAAAATATTGAGGACCATGTTGGAATTGATTTTGTAAATAAAATTAAACATGTAATCAATTCTTGGTCTTAGATAATTTTGATGGGTAGATGGGCCGTCAAATTTAAACTCATGCCTTGGTGGATATATTGCCATCATGCCCTTTTCACTGATGATTCACTGCCACATGATTTTCCCTTTTTTTTCTATAGAATTGGTTTTACTTATGTGGGTCCCATTTTTCCACTTGACATCCCATCCATGACAATAGGATTTATCTTTACAATTTGCTTTCATTATTTATGTGTCCATGTGGGCTTTCCTAGCTCTCTTAGGATTTTTGATGGGTAGATGGGTTATAAAATTTATATTCATGCTTTTTATATTGCATAACCAACATGTATTTAGCTTTGAAAGGTTTCCTTTCATGTGGATTCTCTTCATTTCTTCATTGCTCAGTTGAAGTTTTAAGTTCACACTAATTATTATTTACACTATGAAGTGATATTTCACCATGCATCATAATCTCACTTACCCAGGCTCTAACAAAATACAAGGCTTTCACATACCACCCTAGGGTTATGGAGTAGTGATATTTCACCATATGGTGTCATTTTACCCACCTACTTTCTTGCGTATTTGACATATTCATTATGCTTTCACAAACTACCTTGGGATAGTGGAGTAGTGGGATTTCATGATGTGGCATCTTTGTGCTCACATTCTTGCTTAGAGGCTCCATGCTCTATATGAACATCTATAGGCTAGTAGAGCAACATGATAATTCCACATGGAATTATCTGGATGACCTACTAGCTTGGAGGCATTATAATGGTGCATACATCTCTAGGATAGAGGATCAAAATGATTATTCCATGTGGCATCATCCCATTAGCTGTTATCCTTGAGCATCTCTAACATCATTTCCCCATTAGATAACCTTGAATAAAATTAGACAAGTTTTAAAATACTTTTGAACTAGCCTAGGACCATTGAGAGATCAACACATGGCATTGGGAAAGCATTAAAATTTTGACTAAGTCTTACTAATAGAAAATGTGTCATGCGGCTTCTGGCAAAGTTAAAGAATTGACTAAGTACCAAAATAATTTTTCAAATGGATTGGAGTTAATAGGAGTTCAACACGTCTAATAAGAAAAGATATGGGATTTTCTTTGATTACCTATAGAATAATATAAAAGGCATAATAGTTAAGTGATTCAAAAAATAATGGCTATATATTTAAATAAAAAGGGTAAAGGTGAAAGCTAAAAAATGACTAAGTATAAAATGAATCTTTGAACATACTTAATCATTTCACTTGATTCAAAATTCAATTTCATCCACTTTTATGAGAAGTGAATAAACAAAAGAATGAAACTATATGAATTCTTAGTCATTTAGATGAAAAAAGAATCAAAATGGATTAAATTACTTGGGAAAATTAGCAATAAAAATCTGAAATAGATAGGTAATTTGCATAAACCTAAGGTGAAATATATTAAAAGGAATATGTACACAAGCATATAAATAGACTAAGACTTAGTAGAATTATGCAAGTTCATATATTTAAATTAAAGTAGCTCATGATTAGAATTATACTAAACACTTATCGTGAACATTTTATTATTCAAACTTAATTAAAGTGATGAAGCATATTTAGATTTCAAATATCCACATCTAGCAAAATGGACTACCAGGAAGGCAGATTTAAATAAGTGTAATCACCTAAAACTGACACTTGAGTGTTAAGGGTGTTACTTGAGACCACCCATCCCTAAATTAGCCCTAAACATATCTCAAGGCCTATTTAGACACTTATTTAGCATTCATGTAGGCCACATTCATCCATAAACATACCTAAAGTAGTCGCATACCCTCACTTTATCATCATATCCCCTAGCTCCTTATGTTTTACCACCTGGACACTAACATCATAATTTGAACAATAACACCCCTTGAAGCTAGTGTCCCAATCTTGGCGCTATTGTATTTTTCCCTCCTTTTATTTCCAATGGATATATTTTCAAATAAATAACCACCTAAGGTCAACCTAGACCTATTTTAAGATTAACACAGGACTAGAATAATATATACATGAATTTTATCCCTTTATCCACTAGATGGAAATTCTATACAAATTATAAAAACAAACTTAGAACAAGTTGTGCATAGTCAAGGTTATCAATCTCTATTCTTCCCTACTTATACATACAAATATATATATAGTCTCAAGCACATCCAAGACACTCAATCCAACATTCATACTAGTTTCACTTGCACTTGATTGATCCCTCTTTAGAGTATTGGTATGTAGGCAAATCTCATCACGACATGATGTTGAGGATGTCTAGTCTACCCTAGTAATAACACACTTAAATATTTGTGCCAAACAAATGCCCTAGTGACATGAAGTTTAGGGTTTTCATATAAAATTAGTCAAAATAGGTCATTGATAAAGATCTAGAACTTATGCACATAGGAATAGTCTTGGTAAACCTAGACATATGTGCACCCAGAAGCTCAAAATAGTTATGCATAAAGGACACTAACACAAAAATAGGGACACTAACACCACATGTTACTACTATCTAATTATGGTGATACTATCTAAGAGGTGTTTTGATACTTAGAACCTATCTACAACACTTAGATTATCTTCTGTCTCTATTTTCAGCCTTCGAATATCCTATTTTAGTTATTTTATAGCTAAGTACTTATTTACATTATTTATTTTTATTTTTATAAAGGTCAAACTAAGTCAATTCTATTACAAATAAGTGGCTATATTTATTGCATATTTATACCCTAATTTACTATTTTTAGACCTTTATCAACCTAAGATTTATATATCCATAACTCTAAAAATTTAAATCATTTGCTGAACCTGATTTACTTTACATATTGCACAAAAACTAATTGTAGATAACCCTAGGGTTTATGTTTCTAGCCTTCTAAGACCCAAAATTAAATTTTATATCCTTGTATTTTATGATTTATTTTTCATATAATCATGATAATAATGACATATGAATTTTATCACTTTTTAATATAAAGTTTTCTAGCTTCCTTTGCATGCTTTTTCCTTTCATTTGGAATGAATTCAAATATGACATAAACACATATGTACATAATGATTTATATCAATTAAAATATATGTCATATTTCATTTTATCTATATCATGTTATTTTTCTCTTATGTGAAATTCAATTAATAAATAAGTCCTTACATACATAGAGGATCAATTAAAATATAGTTTATTGGACTTAATCCATAAATTTAATACTCTAACAACCATGTTTCATGTTTTAATGTCATATCCTATTCACATGAAAGAATATCATTTTCCTCCTCATCTCCATGAAGGTGATAGTTACATTCCCTCTAACTAGGTCCATGTTATCACTCCATTAAATGACATAATCTATAATATTGTTACTAATACCCATACTTAGCCTATTTATGCCTCCACCTCCCCCTATAGGGTGTGTGCCTACAAGATCAATCAAAATCAACTAGGTTTTGCACTTGTGAGTCTCTAAGGGATCAAATTATCAATATGAGAAAGCTATTATCAAAATTACAAAATAAAACTTATTTATTAATTGAAAAGGTCATATTATTGGGAAATCAAATTACATATATAAAGTCTTTAAAATATACTAGTGTTCATTATGTATATGCATCTACACCTAGCAAAGTTGTGCCTATCACTCTTTCATATCCAAATAATAAAGCTCAAGATGAGAAATATAATCAAGATAAAAATAATACACAATATGGGAATCAAGACACTCCCACCACTTAACAATGAAAATATTAATGTTAATAAGTATGATATTTTATAGAGTTTTAGAGATAGACTTCAGAAACAACCCCATGATCAAGCACAAATTCTACAAACCATAAGGGGAATGAAAAACTAATCAAAAAATGGTCAACCTTTTACTACCCTAGATAACAATATTGTTACATCTACTGTAGGGAAAAATTATCTTGTACAACAACTTATTTTATCTCGACAACCTTCATTAGAAAGTACACCTCTTATGACTAGTTCCTCCTCTCAAGATATACAATCCCTTATGCATGAGATTAATTATCTATATGATAATGTGTTACATATTAAGAAGGGAACTACTAGTCCATCACATGCCTTGTATTCTCATGTTATTTTACATAAAAATTTGGCACATCACATAGAATCAAATCCCTTATCATCTATATTCATAGAACCTAAGATTAATTTTTATGATGGTAAGAGTGACCTATAGTACCATATGTAACCTTTCCATGTGGCAGGTTTGGACTACATGTCCAATGATTGGATCCTTACTAAGTTGTTCCAATGCAGTCTAAAGGACTATGTTTTAAAATGATTTTGTGATCTTCTAAATTAGTCTATAAATGCATTCAATCCATTGAAAGATATGTTTTTAGCATACTTTTTAATTAACATCAATGATAAGATCTCATATGCTCAATTAGGACAAATGAAACAAAAAATCCAATTATCATATTATAGAATATTTATTGTGATATAAAACTATATTAGAAAATAAGAGTATCCCCAAGGTAGATAGATAACTCAAAAACATATTCAAATAGAGTATACAACCAACATTGCATGAAGCTATATTACTCAAGGAGTCTCCAACCTTCACAAATTTATGCCACCTAGTGAAAGAAAGGGAAGTCAAGATTCTCTCTATGAAGAAATTAAATATAGAAGTGGATTAGAATCAACTACTAAGAGTTATAATAAGCCTCCATACAAATTAAGGGCCACTAAAAATAAGAGTGATCCAAAGGCCATAGATAATGCATCTTCATATCCATCTTCTTATTTGGTTTTAACATCTCCTCCATAGAGAGTTTTCACCAACCTTACATAATCATTAACACTTGTTTTATAATAGCTCCTAGAATGCAATGCCATATCTCTCCCTCCCACCAAATAGGTTGATATGACATGACATCTTCCAAATAGATATTATTCCAATTAATTTTATGACCATAGCAGGGCACCAAGTGATACTATAAACTAATTCATCACCTTGAAACATAATATACAAGATTAATAGAGGCCAACATCAATAATGTGGGCACACCCACATAGGTACCCAAAGTTCAACAAATAGAAGCTAAAGAATTGAAAATATTCTTAGATCCATTTCTAAAGCATACAACTAATGAGGTAAGGGCACTTTAGGTGTTCATTATATGTATCAGGCACATCCACCATTGGTATCATATCATACTACTATAAAGGATACACACACCCTACTTAATATCATTGGTGTGTATCATACTATAGTAATAGCTAGACCACTCATCACTTTATCAAAATAGGAGATTATTGAAGATGATTCATATCTATATGCACTCTATGTATGAGATTAAATTAATCATCATCTTAGTCAAAGTGTTTTGGTTAATGATGAGTCAAATATTAACATGTGTACTATCACACTTCTATAACATTTGTTGTATTTAGAGAATGTGATTTCTCCTACTAACATAGTTATTCATGGTTGAAGTGGCCATGTTTAGATATCCATTGGAGAGATTATACTTACACTATAAGTTATACCAGCATATATGGCCACTATATTCGTAGTAGTACCTAATGTAGGAACATTTGGCATGTTATTCGATAGGCCATAGATATAACAACTATGAGCCATTATATCCAATGTGCATGGATGCCTTAAATATATACATGTTAATCAGGTGGTCATAGTTAAGGGTCTCTCATATGAGTATCCTTTACCTATCACATAGGTATTCACACCATAATTACTAGTTATAGTTCCAAGCATAGTTCTTATCAATATATCATAGAGTTAAATTAAACCAATAGTGTAGGTGAGGTCTACTCTTATAGTGTTATTAGGTACACATATTCTCCCTTAGAGACCATTATGTTGTAGATTATAAAAGGACTCCCTCTACCCCTTTCCTTTTGACATTAGTGTTATTGAGTTCATATGGTTCCCAACATAGGGAAACCATGCCAACTACAACATCTTCTATTAATGGGTCTTTAAAACCCCTATAGTTCACAAGATACCCTAGTCAGCTTCACAAATTCTTAGCACCACTCCATAGGCATTCCTAGTTATATAAGTGTTTATTCACAAACATGCACCCTATAAGGAGGTTGTGTGTATCTTTAAAACCACCAAATAGCCTTTGTAACTACTCTCTCCTCACTTTGTAAATGAGATCATATCCACTCATGACATCCATATTGGAGTTAGCACCTTGAATGGATCACTTAATTATTTGGTGGATTAGCTAGGCTTAAGAGGAAGAAAAGGATTGAAAGGCTTCAAGGAAGCCATTATACAATTTAACAACATCATTCACCTCCACTTGCATGCGCTGAAGAGTATGTACCAAGAGAAACACTTCCATGTTTTTGAAAATGTCACAACCTAAGTTTTTTCTTACTCCCACACCCTCACACATGTGAAATAGGGGTGAAGAGTGATGTATATGGGCTATGAGTACCTACGAAAAATGGTGTCCCCAAAATTTCACACATAGAAATTTTGGGTTTCCCCTTTTTAATTTTTTGTTTTTGTCTATTGTTAGTCAATTGTCCTTAATAAAATAGTCCATTGAATAAAGTATTAGTCTTTAATAGTTTTTGTTTTTGATTACTTTATTTTCAAAATTGTTTCAAATTGCTCCAAAAGGTTGAAAAGATATCCTAAGGTGATCACTAAAAAAACCATTTACTCATCTTTCTATAAGATCAGAAAGCCAAGTATGTGAGCTCATTTTCAAGACAACTTAGGTTCCCCAAATTACTTAACTTATTAAATAAGAAGTGAAGTAGTCCCACAAGTCTGAGTTGCACTACTTAGTTCAAAAAAGAATTATCAAATAACTTTAATTCTCATCAAAGTTCAAGTAAATCAGTCTCGTAAACCCATAGAACATTACCTAAAACAAACTGGGGTTTCAAAATAACTTTACTTCCCTAAATATACAAGTAAAAGTAATGAAGGTTTATAAACCTAAAGTACTCATCAGTCAAGATCAAGTTGGGTTTACAAAGATACTTAACATTAAATGACAAATTAAGCAAAATAGTCTAAGAAACTCAATAAAAAGTGAAGGGATTATGTGACTCCTTCACATGTGTCTCCAAATTCTCATTAATACATGGGTAAATATAAATATCAATGAATTCCACCTCATTTCCCACTTGGAATTTGAGTTATTTGACCAAATGACTATCCCTATGAACCCTAAGATGTACTATTTAAGCCTCTAGAGTAATTTTGATCTAACACATCTTGACCCATTTGTATTTGAGGTATGTAGATCATGTCTTTTAAGTTCTCATAGATTCATCTTGAGCATTTTCTTCTCATTTCTCTTTGGTAATTTTCCACTTGTTGCCATGAATGTATTATCATCTGTGCTTATTTTACTTGGTTTTATTTATCATTTTTTAATTATTTAGATGTTGTAAAAACTATGTAAATGTTTTCATATACCCTAAGCATGTAAAACACACACAAAATCATAAAAGGTTAAATCTTCCCACAAAAAAACTAGTGGATAACTTAGCATTTCCCACTCAAGTTTCCCATAACTACCTGTCCAAACTCTTGAATCTAAGATACTTTCCTTAAGAAACTCGAGACTCCCAAAAAATCCTACTAAATCAAACTTACCATTACTTGACACTCACCTAGAGTCCCAACCGCAAACTACTACCTTAAAAAACCCTAAAACTCTCAAGCACTCTACCTGCTTGTGTTGTGATTACTTATTACTTTTACATCAAGTTTTCCAACCACAGTTACTTACCTTGACAACTTTGAAGTCACAAGCCTTGAGAAACTAGTTAAACTACCCAAGTGAAACCCAGATTCCTGACCACTAGTTACTTAGGTTTTCTTATCCAAGTTACTTATCCTAAAAAAATTGAAGTAACTAACCTCAAGAAACATGGATTCCTCATGACATACTACTTACTTAGAATCTTGAACCCAAGTTACTAGATAAGAGAAAACTAAAGTTATCCATGCCTTTTTCTTGTTACTTACCTAGATTCTTGAATGCTTAAGAATTGCAAATAATCTAGACTAACTGGGGTTATGATACCCTATTGCTCACTATAAGTTACTTGGAGTTTTTAATACTTTCTACTGCTTTAAACCTAAAACTAGTTTAGAGGTATTGTTTGAGACAACAACTTGACTCATTTATTCAACCTTTTCTAAACTAGTAGGAGCAATCATAGAACTTTCAAAAGTTCTTATCAAGTTCTTCCATTTTTTGTCAAAACCAATGTTAGTTATAAGGATCAAAGGAATAAATAGATGGAGTTGAAGTAAAAGAAAAAATAATTTTAATTGAAGAAGTCCTTGAATTATCACTTGAAGAAATCTTAGAGCCAAGTAGGAAGGGTAAAACAAAATCTAAGAGAGCCAAATCACAGGAGCCAAAGATGAAGCATGAGTATAAAGGGAACCTTATTGAATCTTGTATCACTTCTAAGTTAACTAAAATAAGTGATATAGATATGGGACATGTATCCATGACTAAGTTATTGGAAATATCTAAAGTTATATCCAAGACTCCAGTCATGTAGGGAATAACTAGTAATGGGATTCTATAAGTTGTAGCTTTCCAAAGCTCAACTCAACTTCCTGAGTTTATCCTATCATGTATTGACTACTATGAATCCCTCATTAGGAAAATAGAATATACTTCTATAAATGTAGTAATAAGGTTAGATTTTCAATATTTCAATTATTATTTAAAGATCCTAGCAACATCTAAAATCCTAGATATAATAATGGAAAAAGCTAAGAGATAATGGGAGAGAAAGATAATAGAATGCATTAAAATAATGAGCATAAACTACCTAAATAAAGTGAAAAAAGTTTCAAGATTTCTAAAGCAGATAGTAAGGTCAGACTTGGTTTAAGAAGTAGATGACATTACTTAGTTGTTATGTAGAATCAATAGAGAAAATAATGCCAAGTGATTTTCAACTTGGATGTATGCATAAATTAGGGACATTGATGTCAATAGGAGATCCATAATGATTGAGTGGCCCCAGGTGATAAGTGACAACATGGATCAATAGTTAAGCAATGTATTATAGAATTTTGACTTCAAAATGACCTCATACATAGTATATGTTGTAGCATCAAATGGATCCTTTTCTAGGCTAAATACAAAAGGGATGCTAGCAACTAAGCCAATATATGAATATTATCCCCAATTTTTTAATTTTGAGTACTAAAAGAATTATAAGATAGTGAATGATGGATTCTTCTATGAAATTATTTATAAGTTACATGTGGATATGAAACACAAGATAGTATCTGATGCAACACGGGATGCAGTTTCCTAATTTGGATGCATTTTCATTTAGTTTCTCAACTTCACATACATCAAAGTTGGTGGTTTCTTGGGCACACCAGTAAATTTTTCAAGGTATCCTAGTGACAAATAGATCCTTATGGAATTATGTAGTTAATTAGTTAAGTTGCATGATTTACAGTCAAATGTTCATTGCCCTTTTATTATTTTTCATATTGTTATTGGTCATTATCATTTCCCTAGAATTTAAAAAGAAAAAATGTGAAAAAAGAGATGTACCATAGCTATAATTAGACCCATTCTAAATATAAGGTAAATTTTGATTGTAGGGGTATAGCTCAAAATATAGTTTCTCTTGAGTATATGCATATTCCTACACTTGAGGATTTTTGGATTGATTATAGAGATGAGATTGATGTAATAAGGAAAAATAATAGTAGGTTGACTGTTGAACATATTCATATTTTTGATTTAGCTAGAATTCTAGAAGACATGGAGGTGATGGAATTGTAACTAGTGATGCCTATCATGCAACACGAGAGGAAAATGTTCCACTTTCAAAAATTATTTTTGGAAAAGATCAAGTTAAAACTATTGAAGATAGAACTTCTATGGTACTTGATATGACTTCCAATTGGATTATTAATAAGGTATATTGCATGAATTAATTAATGACTAAAACTAGTAAAATAATCTAGAAGAGGAAGGCAATTCAAGGAGATAGTAGCCAAGTACTTAAGAAGTTGAAGTTGAATAAGAATTATGATGACACTTACTCCTTGGTCAAAGATAAAGAACTAATTTATCCAACTACCATCACACCTCCTTTGGTTATTTCCATATATACTTATCCACCCATCATTTCCACTTTTACTACACCTACCATAGATCCATCAGTACTCATGCCACCTCCAAAATCTCATGGCATTAGGCCTCCTCATAAACCCATTAAAAAGAATATAGTTATTCCTCTTCCTCTTCCTCTATATTCTCTACCCACTACTCCACCTCCACCCCATTTAGATGATCAACCAACCACTCAAAAGTAGTCAAACAAGTAACTACTGAAAAAGATATCTCATCTCAAGATCACAATAAAAACAAAAGAAATGGTTGAACTTGATAAAAAATAGAGGTAGAGGTAAAAAAGGTAGTTGGGAAGGAGAAGGAAGTAGAAGTTGAGAAATATAAATAAAAAGTAACATAGGTAGAGATAGAGGAATATAAACTAATAGATAAAACAAAGGAAAAGGAAGTTGAGAAAGAAGCAGAAACAAAAGTAGAGAAAGTAATAGAAAAAGAGGCTAAGAAAGTAGTTAAAAAGGAGAAAGAAGTAGAGAAAGAAAAAGATGAGTAATAAGTTGATAATGTAGTTCAATATAATCCACATATAGAAGAATCTCCTTCTTAGGAGCAAGTGGTTAGGAATAATTAGTAACAACTGGTGATTCATTTAGACACCTCCACTAGTGTAGATTTATCTTCTTGGTTGGCAAGGCAAAGAAATTGTAAGTCTATAAAAGTAATAAATCTAGAAGAGATAGACTTAAAACTATTGAACATAAGGGAAAGAATCCCAAAAGTGCCAAGGTAACTTCAAAATTTATAATTGAGCCTGTAAGATAGAAATTTGTAGAGGTATCAATCCCTCCATAGGGAATGAATAAAAGTGAAGTCATTGAAGGTAAATTAATAGTTACAAAGATATCTCTTGGATAAGTTACCAAAGAGGGCTTAAAATAAGATACACAGACCTTGATCAACATGCTTTTTCAAAATCTCAATGAGGAGAAGGATGCCAAGATTAAGCTGAAAGAACAAAATTCCAAATTGTGTGAAATAATTGTTAAATTTGTAAGGTCTATTTCACAATAATCATTTATTTTAGGAGATTCAATTGATTATCAAGTAATAATTGAGGTAGAGGAAATTGGAGATAAATCTAAGGCCAATGATGAATGGATGGATAAGATGCATCAAATTTCCTAGAAACTCTTTCTTGAAGTCACATATATTCATGTTAATATTGTAAATAAATTAGTAGAGATAAAGGAAGTAATGAAGGAAATAGAAAATGAGAATGGAATTTCCAAGTTGCAACAAGTGAGTATACAAAGAATAAATACTTTGAGTGAGAGAGTTTTGATCAAAGAGAAGATTGTCCATGAAGGATCAATAAATAAAGTAAAATAAGAAAAATACCTCCTATATTTTTTTATGTGTATTGTTGAGGCAATGTGTGAAGAAATGAAGACTTTAGAAGAAGATTCTAGTAATGAAAAGGTGAAAAGGGAAGATTGTATCTTTGGTCTCACTAAAATTTGGTCTAATAAAACTCTAATGGAATTTAAATAGTTATATCAATAGTTCAAATAATTAAGAGAAAAGGCCACAACTCCTTTCACAACTAAATCTATAAAGGAGTTAATCAAATGTCAATATGAAATCAAGAGGCTTGAACCAAGAATTGAAAATATGAAATCTCATAATAGGATGTTGGAAAGAGAAATGCTATTATTTGAGACTAAAAGGCAATCACTTTCTAAACTAGATGATGTAGAAATATAGTTCATGATGTCTTAGCATATCAAATATAGAGAAAAGTGTTGATTTGAAGTCCATAATGTGGAATAATTATTGTTACTCTTCTTCTCAACAATTTCATCTTTCTTATTTCCATTTTCCATTATATTTATAAAGTAACTCTGTTATGAGTAATTTTATTTAAGTAAATTCATTTAGTGGAGTTAATTGTCAAAGTATATTACTTTGTAAAATTGTAAGACTCAAGTAACTTGGCTAAATACCATTACTTTAAATCATTTTGTAAAAGTAAATTACTTGAGTTAACATTACCTGACATGCAAATTAGTTGTATTAAATCCAAATAGTGAGATAAAAAAGTGATACATGACACTAATTGTTGCATGCCACATAGGAGAAATTTAAGGAAGATGCCTCTCAATGGTTTTGAGTTTTTAGTGCAGCACATGGGTTTTAAAGGAGTTGTCTCCTATTTGATTTTGAAATCTATTTTTGAATAAATATAAGTGTAGGCATATGTGCATAAATATGGTAATTTTTGGATATCAATTGTAAATAAAACAAGGGAATTTAAACAATCTAAAACTTTGTGTTTAGATTTTTTAGTTTTTTTTGGTATGAAATTGGTTCAAAGTGAAAGAGAAAGAAGTTTTCTATGGAACTTTGCATCTCAGGAGATCATTTGGTGGATTTGTGAAGATTAAAATGGTAATATTTATGTTATATTTAAATCTAAATATGAATTCTTATTTTTTAGTCATTTTCTAAAAATATTATCATCTTTTGGATGTTTATTTACTTATAGATATTCAATAAGATATGTAAAACTACTTATTATGAAGTACAAATTCTTTCTTCTCGCATGTTATATATTTTCATTCTTAATTTCCCATAAATTATTTTCAAATTCCCAAAACCAACTTCTTACTTTCTAAAAAATCACTTTGTTATGGTTCATAAACTCTATGATTAAAGTAACACCCTAATTAAGATAACTTGCACATACTTTGTATAATCTATGAATAAATAGAAGCTATGAATGATTAGAAGTAGATAGACATAAAAATATGAGATATTCACCATTAAATTAAGGGTATTTAATCCCATGACTACCTAGGTATTTTTGCTAGCCTAGAAAATATCTAGCTAATAAAACATACACCAAGAACAAATTTATAGAAACACTTATAGGATTCCCTTAGTATAGATGAAAGAGACCATTTGATGACCCAAATTATTAAAATTTATTCATAAAGTATAGGCCATTAAACTATATATAAATTCCATGAATTATAAGGTTAAGATACCCCCTTCCTCTAACAAAAGTCTAAGCTCCCTATTTTCTCTCTCCTATACAAAATGACTAAAAACCTAAAAGCTTGTCTAGACTACCAAGGAGCTTGGTCGAGAAAGATAAATAATTTTGGGCCTATTTTAATCATATTTACATGAAACTTCACTATAAAATCTAACATTATCCCTCTTTCAATATCTAACCCCTTTTTATATGGACCTGATCATACAAGTTCGTACAACCTGCAAAAATACTTGAAAACTCTCTTTTTGTAATTATTCAAATTTTCTAACCTTAGGAAACCATTAGAGGGTAGAGGGAGCGAAAAAATAAGTAAAAATGAATTTCAAAACTAGTGGTATGGTTTAAAGGTGTTTAAATGATGCATTTTCCCATGTGTGGGACTTAATTGATGACTAGGGAGTGAATTTAAGTCCCAAAATAGACCTTTATGCATATGAAACCATCCAAACATGATTTATAATATAAATGAGGCCCTTTTAAGACCAATTTAAAGGTAATGTGGCATCAAAATACTCTCTTTATTAAGTTTTATAGTGCAATGTAGACCCATATGAGGCATTTAATGGCTTTTAAGGGTGAATTAAGGTTTGAATTAGGCTTGGATAAGTACAACATGAATAATGACCTCAACACATCATGGTAACTCATGTAATGAATTTAAAAAAGGATTATACATCCTTATATTATAATGGAAAGGTTCTTCCTTGTTGGAATGGCTCAGATAGGCCTGAAACTATAAGGATTAGAAATCTTAAAACCTCTAAATTACCTTAACTTTTGCTAAGATATCTTAATCTTGTCAAATGAGATTAAGACCACTCAAGAGACCTCAAAAGAAATTTTTAACTCTATTTATCACTCAATAACAATTATTATAACCTACTACATCACCTAATAACCTAAGATAGCCATGACATATGGTGAATTCACAAACAAACTTTAACACCTACCATGACACTCTTAACAAGGCTCAAAGACTTTAAAGAGACATTTATGAGACCAATGACAAGTTTTAGACACCATGGAAAATCCTAGAGGGATTATCATAATTTTTTTAACTATAATGGTTTATATGTGTCCTAGGAGGCCAAAATGTGAACAAATTTTGGGGACTCAGAGGGGTGACTATCCTACTAGTCAAGAGAACCCACTCACTTTTCATGATAATGATGACTCATATATGACATCATGATTTGTATGACCCTCTTATTTGACTCCAAAATATACCTAGCACTTAATGAAACATCTGAAAAATATAATAACTCATAAGACATAATAAGGATAACCAAATAAACAATAAGAAACTAACACCCAAAACACCTAAGATATCAACTAGGTAAGCAAATAAAGTAACTATATTGACACACTATACTTGTGTTGACTACTTATTGAAACAAGACAACAAACTATTAGAAACAACTAACTATATCACACATAATTTCTCCTCAAGGATCAAAATGGAAATGCCTTTGATCAATTTGGCTCCATGAGGTCAGATTGCCACATGGTGATTAGAGTCTAATCAAGTACTATATATTAAATGATGGTTCCCATTTGTAGCTAAAGCCATCTACATGTTTATGGATTCTTAGGTGTTCAATTGGACCTTATTGATCTAATCTCAAATGTATGGATTAGATAGGTGAGTCAATCACACAATCATAATCATTCCCCACTTGTCTTCCTTGCATGATCATTGTCAGTTTGGCCTCAGTCATGGGTTCTTCTTGATCTAGTTGGACAATTTGAGGTGGGCCTTGTGTTATGATAAAATTTTGCATTATAATTTATTTACATATTATTTAATGAATAATTGAGGCTAACTGAGTTTATCTCTACCCCATAAGGGTGAATAGACATCTAATGATGGGGTTAGGAGTTGATAACCTTGCTTGAAAATCTCAAACAAGTCATCTTCTGATAAGACAACATATTGGAATGGTATGCTTGGAGGGATTCCTTCTTATTATTTGATGGTGCCACCTTCCTCAATCTAATCCTAATAATGACATGTTTGAAGAAGGATATAGCCTGACTCAATGATGGAAAACAATTCTATTGATTGGTTAGCACCTATCTCAAGTGTGATTGGATTCTCTTCAAGTTGAAAAGTAGTAGATGCAAGAGTAGGCACATCATAGTTTGAAATGTCACCTTATTACTCATGCTCATGGGACTATAATTTATTTTCTTGTTCATCAACATCCTTGGATGGTTTACACCTTTATTCTATAACTATTGCAAGTTATTGAAAACTATCATGATGAAGGGTACTAACATGTCATCAAGGACGTCCTAAAAGTCATCGTATTCTTGATCAAAGGGTATGTATCCTTCTTGTGACCCACATTGTTCTTAAAACCCATATTTTTATATAGATTTTAAGGCCAAGTTTTTTTCTTCCTTTCTAAAAGGTGTCTCAATGACAAGCTCTTCTTCAGGTTCACTCAAGCCATCATCCTCAACTGCCACCTAAATTTGACTTTCTTTTCTCACCTCTTCAAGGATAAGCTCTCTCTCAAGGAGTGCCATGTAATATCTTTGAAATATTTCAAGGAAAGAAGATAGATCTAATGGTTTTGTAGATGCTTTATCATGCTCTCTCAACTATTCACCTTTGGTAACCACCACCTCTTCTTTCTTTTGTACATTGCCTTGAATGGATTTCCATAATGCAAATGTCTTGTACTCTTAAGGAGGGAGGGGTGGGAGATTAATAATTTTTTATTTTTATTCAACTTCAACACTTTGGCTCATGTTTGAATCACCATCTCTTTCCCTTGACTATAGTAATTGTTTCCAAATTAGAAAATTAGATTTAGAAGCCACTTTCAAATGTGTTACAACATGGGGCAGGAATGAGGGTATCTTTAGCTAGGATTACATTGCTATTGTAGCTACTATTGACCAAAATGAATTTTTTCAACTTCAATTTCATTATTAATGTGGGCTTCAAAATCTAGTGTCATTTGATCTGAGATTTTCTCATGCTGACTATCTCTCTCAATGTATACATCTTATTTATTTTGTACTTTTTCTTAGATATACCTCCAAGTAGTAAAGGTTGGAAGGACTTGTGAGGGGCTTAGATGGTCTTGGCATCCATTTTCTTGAGGATTTTTAGGGATGACGAGATGCTCAATATAAGGTTAATATGGGGTGGAGTAGGGGACATATGGATGATGATGATGAACTTATTATCCCTCATATACTATTAACCTCTCTTTTATGCTTAAAGCTAGACCACTGATATCCAATATATCAATATTGAGCCCTGAATGACCTTATCTCATAGGAGATACCCACTCTTTTTTATCCTAATATTAGCAATATGAATATTGGAGTTGTTGCTTGAATCTAGATAATATGAGTGCAATGGAGATGTGATCACACAAGTTGAAGCAAGTGCATACCACATAGATGCTAAAGCAATTTGAAAATAACACAAGCAAATAAATTGCACAAGACAAAATGGAGAAAACCAAAATCTGATTAGCATGAGATGGCCAAAGTGAGGAATACAAATAGGAGAGTACGTAACTCCTCCATAAGAGGTGGACAAGGCACCCCAAGAATAGAATATAACTCTTCCATGAAAGGTGGTGACAAGGTGATAAGAACAAAGAAGTAACTCCCATCAAGGGAGTTACTTGTGACATTCTTATGACACCTATGACACATCTATGACACACACCTCCACATAAGCTAGTCTATCCCACAAATTTAGGAAAAATCCATGTATGCACAAGAAATACAATTTCCCTAATTAATAAATAGGGAAAAGTAAAAACCTACACTAATACCCCCCCCCATAAGCATAGCTTAGGTGGGTAGTGTGGAAATAGAAAATGGGTCCTGGTAACTAGGCCTAATGAGGTACCCATGTACAAATGCAATCTCCCATAAGATAGAGAAAAGGAGAAAACTCATAGGAAAAAACTCCCCCCCAAAAGAGAGACATAAAAGAAAAGAAGAGGCTAGAAGGCCCCCCTAAAGATGATAATGCTATAGATGTAGACCACACCCCAAAAAGAGCTCATAAATGAATGAACTTGCTCTCGGTGAAAGGTTTGGTGAAGATGTCTGCAACCTGCTCCAAAGACTAGCAAAATATCAAGTCAATGACATGACTATGAATAAGCTCCTAAATGAAATGCATTTGAATCTCTATGTGCTTGGTCTACTAGTGTTGAACTAGATTCCTATAAATCTAAATGGTATTCTAGTTGTCACAATAAATGATGGTGGGCTACCTAATAGGAATGCCAAACTCAAAAAGAATCCCTTGAAGCCAAATAGCCTCAGTAGCTACATTAATAGCTCCCTTTTACTCTGCCTCTATGGATGATATAACAATAGCATTTTACTTCTTACTAGACCAACTGATAGGACCTAAACCTAGAGAGAAACTGTAATTAGAAGTGGACTTACAAGTCTATGAATCATAAGCCTAGTCTGAATCTGTATATCCAACCAAGTCAACATCTATGCCAAATCTATAATGAATCCCATATCTATGTGAACCCCATATGTAATGCAAGATCCTCTTAACTACTTTCCAATGCAGCTCATGGGGTTCCTACATGAATTTGGAGACAAGTCCCACTGTATATGAAATGTCAGGCCTAGTGTGAGTCAAGTAGATGAGACTACCAACAAGTTGTCGATACTGAGTGGCATCAACCAATGGTGAAGAACAATCAGTCTCAAGCTTGACTCCTAATTTAAAGGGAGTCAGAGATGGCTTGCAATCAGCCATGTGAAATTGAGCCAATAAGTCAAGAGCATACTTAGGCTGTGCAAGAGAAATCCCTAAATTTGACTATGAGATCTTGATGCCAAGGAAGTAGTGCAACAAACCCAAGTCTGTCATGGAAAATCTATCCTAAAGAGATGCCTTCACTATTGCAATAGCTGATGAAGAACTCTTGGTGATCAAAAGGTCATCAACATATAGAACCAAAATCAAGAGCAAATCATCCTACCACAAGAAGTAGACATTGGGATCAAAATGGAACCTAGTGAAACCCACTATGAGAAGGAAGGAATCCATCTTGAAATACCAAGCTTGAGGGGCTTGTTTGAGGCCATAGATAGATTTCCTAAGTCTGCATACTAAGGAAGAATCTTGAACAAATCTTGGCAGTTGCTCCATGTAGATCTCCTCCTCTAGGTCTCCATGAAGAAAGGCACTCTTCACATCCATTTGATGCACATCCCAACCATGTGTTATGGTAATGGCCAAGGTGATTCAGATAGAAGTCATCTTTGCAATGGGTGTAAAGGTCTCTAAGTAATCAATGCCTGCCACCTATGAGAAACCCTTGGTGACCAATCATGCCTTGTACTTATCAACTGACCTATTTGCTACAAACTTGGTCTGATATATCCACCTACATCAAACCATCTTTCTTCCCTTAGGAAGTGAAGTCAAATCCCAAGTGTGATTTTTGATTAAGGAATAATATTCTTCCTCTATAGCACTATCCCACTCAGGTACCCCTGATGCCTCTCAAAAAGTTTATGGATATGAAATTATAGAAAAAAAGGCATGTGGATCTCTCTAAAAATCCTCCCTAGTACATTTGTCATCTGTATGATCTCCTACCCAAGTGCCAACACTCTTAAGTGTCTGTCTAGCCCAAAGTGGCTTGAAAGTGGGTGAGTCAAGTGCTAACTCCTCATCCTCTAACTGACTAGAGGTGGATGACACTACATCACTATCCTCACTATCTAAACTTAAAGAAGAATAAGATGCCTCTATCTCAAGAACCTATTATGGCTGATCTAAATTTGATGAGGAATCATCATGAAGAAGTAGATCTAATGAGGGAGAAGAAGTGTCAAGTGTTGAGTCTCTAGGACTCTCCTAAAAATGGACACTTCTCTCAATGAACAACTCATGAGTGACTAGATCTAGAAGATGATATCCCTTAATACCATCTAGTTATCCTACAAAGATGTAAAGCTTGGACTAATGTTCCATAGCTTTGTGTTTCCTCTTCAAAATGTGGGCCATGGCTGGGGATCTAAAAACTCTAAGGTGCTCAATATCAGGTTTCCTTTTATGCCAAGCTTTAAAGGGTGTTATCCCTTTCAAATCTTTGTGGGGAACCCTATTTTTAATGTAGCAAGCACAATTGATGGCTTCAGCACAGTACGGTGGTGCTAAGGATTTGGAGTGGATCATATAGCTACCCATCTCTTTTGAGAACCTATTTTTGCATTCTGCAACCCCATTCTGTGAAGGACTATAGGTGACTGTGCAGTGCAAATCAATCCCCTTTGTGGTGCAAAATTGCTCAAACCTGATGCTGACATACTCCCCTCCATTATCAGTTCAAAGAACCTTGATGGATTTTTCACTCTATTTCTCAACAAGAGCCTTGAAGTCTAGAAAATTTTCAAACACTTCAGACTTTTGTTTGATAAAATATATCTAAGTGTACCTAGAGAAATCATTAATGAAAGTGAGGATGTACTTGGCCCTTATGAAAGATGGTTTGGAAAAGGGTCCTGATACATCACTATGGACTAACTCCAAAGGTTATGAAGCCCTCCAAGCTTTACCTTTGTCAAATTTTGCTTCAGGATGCTTCCCAAGGGAGCACCCCTCACAAAGTCCTTTTGAGAATTGGACACGAGGCAAGCCAATGACCATGTCATTTTTGTAAAGTTTCTCAAGATAGCGGTAGTTAAGGTGGCCAAACCGGTCATGCCATAATTTGCTAACTCCATCTAAATGAGTTAGCAATGCTATTGGAGAAGAATCTAATGCAAAATGTGAGAAGGTGTATAACCTAGCTTGGTGATCTACCCTACCCATTACCACTATAGTATCACTATGCAACTCCCTGATAACCACTAAATCTAGTGAAAAATAAACTCTCATGCCCTAACCAATGTGAGTGATTTGGTACACTGATAGGAGATTGGTTGAAAGAGAAATAAGACTTAGAAAATTGTTGAATTCTCCTCCTTCCATTTCAACTAACCCTCTCCCCACAATGAAAACTAATGTGTCATCACCCAAACTAATTAAAGTCATGCTATAAGGCTCTAAAGATGAAAACTCAACTAGTGAAGAGCCCATGTGGTGAGAAGCACCCGAGTCGATGACCCATGAAGATTTGGAAGCTGTTGTAGCTACAAGAGCCTTGCCCTTTTCTTTTTCCTTACCCTTGCCTTTTGCCTTAGAAAAATCTTGGGTAGATGAATTATGCTTGATGGACTCAGGAAGACCTATGTTGTTCTTCTCTAGAAGATGAGTTAGGTGATCTATTTGTTTCTTCATGCATTTGTGTTCATCATGCCATATCTTTTTACAATAGGCACACTCAACCTTCTCCTTCTTAGGTTTAGCATTGGAGGATGAAGACTTAGTGTTGTTTTAGGCAGGATTGGTGTTTTCTTTCTTCTTCTCTTGGTCCTTGTTCTTTTTCTTCTTCTCCTTTGTTGAAGTCTTATCCTTACCATTTATAAATATCAAAGCTTGGGGTTGAGTAGACTTCATTGTGCCCATTTGAATTAGCTTAACTTGCTCCCTAGTCAAGTTGGCAATGAATGAATCTAAAGAAGGCATTTTACATGTAGTGCCAAGGGCACTTTTTGCGGCATGTAAAGTGGAGACAAAGACTAAATAGCTTGAACCTAAATTTGTGAGAATAGAAAGTATGAGTTGATCATCTTTCTTATCTATCTTGCATTCTTTCAATTGCAATCTAAGGGCCTTAAACTTAGTGAAGAAGTCTTGTAGGGTGTCAAAGTTGTTAGGACTTAGACTTATGAGTTCATTTTCGAGCTCATGACCTCTCATCTCATCAAGCTTCCCAAATAAATTTTCTAAGGTGTCTCATATGTCATTGGGAGTTTGAGAGGATTCTAGATGGAAGAGAAGATCTAGAGACATAGACAAGCTTAGTAATCCATAGGCTTCATCACTATAGTTGTACCACTTGACCTTTTCAGCATCAGTGTTGGGTTCTATTTCAGTTCCCATGGTGATCCTATAAAACCATCTTATTCTAATAATGGTTGACATTTTAAATTTCCATTCATGATAGTTGAAGGGTGTTAGGGGTTTAAGTTGAAAAGAATCCATTTTTTTTAGCTAAATTTAGGTGAAGTTGTGTTGATTGCAAGTTGTGAAATTATGTAGAAAGGAGAATGAAAACAAGTTGTGAAAAGCAATCACACCCCCCCAAAATGTTGAGCCCCCAAAATATGAAATTGTACACTCAAAATATGTTAGACTCAGTTGAGAATGCATCTTAGAGCAATTAGTGCAAGAATAAAGCAAACAGGACGTCGGACTTAGTCGAAAATGCATCCCACGAGACCCAAATTTTAGCACTTTATAAACTAGTGAATTTTTGACAAATAAAAAGCCTACACTATGGAAACTTTAATTACAAGCACTTTTGCAAAAAATGGCACCCAAAACTGAGCTACCGTTTGCAAGATATTAAAGTTACAATTTTCTCGTAAACTAGTGTTTTTGCAAAAAAAGCACTAAAACATTAAAAAAATGCCTGTTATGGGGAGAAAAAGTGGCCTTCTAACCACTTGTTAGATTCAACATAGAATGAGGAATTAAAATGAGGTTTTTGTGAGGGGGAATTGCCCTCCTGCCAACCTGGGCCTCACCCTTCGTCTTCGTATGTCGAACATACAAGTTTTAATTGAAACCCCCAAAAAAAACAAAATTGTCTAAAAAATTAAATATTTAGTCAAATTGACTAATTTTTGTTTTACAAGTTAGTTTTAAACTGAAAAAAAAAAAAGCAAAGATAGTTTTGAAGGATGCCACGTGTCCAAGGGGTGCTAAATAGGATGCCAAGTAAGGAAGGGGCATCCAAAAGCAAACAATCAGAATTTATCTTGCACAAAAGACAAAAAATAGACCTGCTGGAGGGTGCCATATAGACTGTCTGAGGCACCTTGCTAGGAAAGAAAATATGCTAAGTGGCATGGTAAATAGAACTATGGCAGCTTGGCGCTTTGCTGGAAAAGTGCGCAGTTGAAGAAAGTGGCCCAGAATGTGGCATGGACTACAAAAAGAACTGCTGCATGGCAGCAGAAGTGGCACAACAAAGACAAAGTGGGAAACAAAGACAAAGTTGGTGCAATAAAGACAAAGTTGGTGCATTGTACGGACTAGGCAACAGTTGAAGTGGGCAGCCCCTGAAGTGATAGGCGCCTGGTCTGGGCTGGAAATCTTCACCCTTTCTACCAGAACAACAAATAGAATGCAGATTTTTGCAAAATGACAAAAATTTACTCCACCTTAGTGAAGCCACAACAGATCAATCAAGATGCCCAAAGGCCAAAGATACCAGAAATGATATTGACAGATTTTTTTATATTTTAGACCAAATCTAGAATAAAAAATAAAGATAACTCCACTCCTCTTGATTTCAAAATAAGTTAAAAGCATAATCATACACAAGATTACTGGGTTAGCTCTGATACCATATCAGATTTGTTGCTAGAATCTGGATAATGCGAGTGCAATGGAGACGTGATTACACAAGTTGAAGCAAGTGCACACCACATAGATGCTAAAGTAATTTGAAAATAACACAGGAAGATAAATTACACAAGACAAAATGGAGAAAACCAAAATCTGATTGGCATGAGATGGCCAAAGTGAGAAATACAAATAGGAGAGTATGTAATTAACTCCTCCACAAAAGGTGGACAAGGCACCCCAAGAATAAAATGTAACTCCTCCATGAAAGGTGGTGACAAGGTGTTAAGAATAGAGAAGTAACTCCCATTAAGGGAGTTAATTATGACATTCTTATGACACCTATGATACATCTATGACACACACCTCCACATAAGCTAGCCTATCCCACAAATGTAGGAAAACTCCATGTATGCACAAGAAATACAATTTCCCTTATTAATAAATAGGGAAAAATAAAAACCTACACTAATAATGACCTTCCAAAGATAATTCTATCTTGTATAACTAATTTTTTTTCATGTCACCCACTTAGGCCTCTACATGATGATCTCCTAAATGATGATGTGTCCTAAATGATTCTGAAAGTCATTCAAAACTCCTAGAGGTGTTATTGAGTCTATTTGTGATCACTATATCTCCTATATGTCTTGGGTCCTCAGGTGATGTTCTTGATCATCATAATTTTCACTATCATATGAAGGGAGTTGGTCCCAATGTCTTGTCATTATCGTGTCTCTATTTCAACTTGTGTTAATTATCCTCATGATGTTTTAGTATATTTAGATATCCTTAACAAAGGATTGAAGTGATCTTATGATCTAGAGTACCTTAATGAAGATGGATATAGGTGATAGCTAATGACTCACTATGAATTTCTCTAGTGTATTTAGTATATGCAAGGTATGGGGTTGACTATAAGATTTGAAGTGTGATCAAAATACATAGAAGCCAAATTGAAACCTTTTATAAGACTATAACATACTCTTCATGATATTAATTAGCAAATATCCTTTGTGAAGCTATGTGTATGTTGTCTAAAAGGAAATTTTTGGTCTTAAAATGACAAATTTTGACCTCAAAAGGCCACTAAAACATCAATAACATCTCTAATCACCCTCATAGTCATGTTATTACTTTAGTCAAATGGTTTACGCTTTGAAAATGTCTTCTCTACAAGTCTATAATGTTGTTTTCCCTTCAAGAGAGCTCACACATGTGAAATATGACCCCTTTTGCTCTCCAAAAATTATTACTTGTTTGAATATGCTTTTTAACTTGCATTCTCCCTCTTTTTGCCATAAAATTGTTTTTTAAAGCTTAAAGCATGGAGAAAATGCAAGAAAATAGGTGTTTTCAACCATTTTTGTAGGTTGTATGGGATGGTATGGTTAGTTACATATAGGGGAGGTTATGGGATTGTAGTTGGGTTCTTATAAAGTATCATGGTGAATTTTCATGATCTAAGGATTCTATACAAACTCAAAACTGATCATCTTACTTCATTGAGCTCCTTTGTAGCTTGGTAGAGCCCTTCATGTTTGTAGATGGTATGACTATGAGAGAGAATGTTAGGATATAAAATTTTGGGAAAAGGAGGGGAACCTAGATATATTTAATCTTTGTTAATTTATTCTTAGTTTTAATCTCTCTCCTTTATGAACAATCATTAACAAGGTAGGGTACTCACAATGCATTCTCCATTCAAGCAGGATACCAATTTTCTTTATTTTATCCTTTCCTTAGTATGATGATAGAAAAATGGAAGGTTGTGGAGATTTTTAAGAGTATTAACATATTTCACACAACATTCTCAAACTTAATCTCACATGTTTGATTCTTTAGGATTGAGGAACACATAAACTACCAAATCTATAGTATGCAAGCAAGATTGAATGGTAAAATAGAGTGTTCTTTGCATTCACCTAAAGGTTGATGGTGTTGAGGGATAAATATGGTGTTTTCAAGATTTTACATGCCTCTTTGATTATGAGTTTGACATTCATACATATTTATAACTCTCTCATGGTGCATATATACCTGAGGTTTATAGTATATAAGGATAGTGTACAATTCATGATGGATTCAAGAATGTCAAAACACATTAAGACATGGAATGAGAGGTTTCATTCATGAACATATATAATTATTCATGTTTCTCAAGGTTTAATGAAATTATCATAGTTGGTAAACCATCAATCTATCCTCAACAATCTCATAGTCTCACTTAGAAAATGTTAAGTTACTGTAGCATATGTTAAGGTTGTTTATAGAATCCTAGGCTTCTCTTTCCACTATGTATACTTAATTAAGGACCTTCAAAATGATATATTTTCTTAGGCATATGTATAAGGTGTCTAGGATCCTTCCGATTTTGTCTTAATATTGGATTTATGTTCCATTCCATTCCCTCATGTTCATTCCATTTTAATAACTTTGTCACTACATTTCACCATTGTTATAAGCTTATCACTCCATTCTCAGTCTCCAAATATACTCCATTATCACCACACATACTAAAATCACTCCTTATCCACATCCATATCATGGATCTAAGTATTTTTTACTCCTAAATATTTTTAGGGATCATCATTATCATCAATATGAGTTATGCCTTAATCCATGCTAAAACAATATATCTTCACCTATAACTACAGTGAAAACATAGTCAAGTATACTACATGGAAATTGGGGTATGGTTAAATCCTATTAATATATTAATCCTTAGTATATATTTAAAGTTGAAAAAAAACCTATTAAGGCCATGAAGTATAAAATAACACTTTTTTTTAGTGTTTATCTTGATTAAGGGTATTCCAAGAAAGTCATATAGAGCCAAGAGGCTTAACTAAACCTACACAGTCAATGACAAAACATAAAGTGTATGAGAATGATTTAAATATAGAGGATATAGTGTTATTTCAATACAATTGAATAACATATGTATTTTAATGGTAGGAATGTATTATGTTATGGAATGTGGGCAATTTTAAGGAAACCTGGTTATAGGTCTGACCATTCTCAGTCCTAATAGATACAAGCTTATAAGGTAGTTAGTTAAAAGAGGGCATAAAATGAAGGTTAAAAAGGATATATGAAGGATACCTAAAATATTTTTATGATTAAATATATTTAATAAGGATACTAAGTGAAGTTGATAGTGAGGTCTTAAACCTAAGAACATACTCTTAACCCTAATGAAAACACCTACAGGTGACTAGACAAGCAGCAGGTCTTGAAACTAGTAAGGATAGAAGAGAAAGGGTGTTAGGAGATGATGAAAAATATTTAAATATTATACATTTTTTTTTAGGATTAATAGGTTCATAATTTTGGTAATGAGGTCTTAGACCTAAGAGTTATACTAAACTCATACATAGCTAGCCCATACCTTCTCACAGTCAATGCAAATACCCTATTTTGGGAATGTTTGTAGTTTTGAGGCCTTTATAGGTGATCAGGATCTCAATTTTAGTACATATGGTTTTTTTAATTAGGTTAATTTACTCATGATAATATAAGAGTCAAAAAATTAGTGAAAACATTCACTCTTTTGTCTTAGTGCTACTTTAGTCTATTAGCATTTTATGATGAGACTAGCTAGATTATTTGAAGGTTTGTAAATTTGACAAATATATTTGAATTCATAATGTCTTATAAGATAAAAATATGTGATTTTGAGGGTATTTAGATACTCTTTTTAGTATGTGACACTCAAATTTCAAGTCAATATGCCCTCGAGGGCTAATTTAAGAAGATAAACCTAAGACTAGTCTGTACATGATAGTTGAATACTTAGATAGATTTTAGGGGATCTTTGAAGTTTTAAAAACCTAAGAGGAAGGTCAAGAGATGTTTTAAATATATCCAAGTGTCAAATTATCAGTTAGGTGGAGTGACACTAATGGCCTTTTAGTTCTGTTGGACCTAGAAATGATAGGAATAGACATGTATATCAAATTAGGGATTATGAATGAGGTTTAAGATACCTAATAGGAGAAATGAGAATTTTGGAAAAATTTCATAAGGATAGGAAATACAGGTTAAGTACATAAATCATTAAATATGTATGAGGACCACCCAAACTTGACTGCTCAAAAACCCTATGTAAGAAGAGAAAGGGGTATCTAGGGTTGAGAGAAACTATCCCAAAGGATCTTACCTAACCAATAAAATAAATATTGTGAGAAAATTAAAATACATTAACATATTAGGAGAGACATTAATCTATTCAAGTCTATAACATGTTGACATCAACAACTTAAACTTAACAAGCTTGACAGTGTCACCTATAAGTAGCCACATGATATTGTGGAAGTAGAATTAGAGCTTGAGCATTTGAAGACAAATAAATAATATATAAATAGGTGAGAAAATGGATATTATGATGTTATTTATCTCTATAAGTCTCATATAGATCACTTAGACCTTTAAAATTAGTAAATTCATGTTATCCCTAAAAACCATGACTAGTCCTCAAGCTCTATCATCATACTTGAGACACTCTTAGACTCTTCTAAGTATAAAAAACATCATGATGATGTATATGAGTATGGTTATAGGTAATAATGAGATTTTTCAAGTATACAAAAGGAGGTATTAGGTATATTTTAATTTGGAAGGCTAAAATGAACTACACAGTCTAAGCAACCAATTTTAGCCATCATTTCAAGTACTTAGATCTTTCCCCATTGAGGGAATTTGTTTTTAAAAGTATAGGGTTTTTTTGAAAACAAATGAAAGCATAGGGTAACTCCTTTTGTGTTCAAAATTTAAACACTAGGTTATGCTAACATCAAATCATATAAGGCATAGGCCCTATGCACTCATCTAAAGTGTAGTTGAGAAAGAATCATGTCCCATATTAGGCTATTTGATCCATGGCATGAGGATTCAAATGGGGGATCAATAAATGAAAGATAACTTAGCTGAGGAGAAAAAAATAGGTGCAGGCCTATTTGGGGGTAAGCTTGGGGTCATATAGGTACTAAGTAGGTCACAAGACTAATTTAATATTTGTTATTCTCCATACTTAACCAATGCAAATTAAATAAGGGTTGAGTTTACAGGAACATATATATACTCATTTTTCATGTAGAATGATGATGAAATTAGGAAAATATAGAGACTCCATTAAAGTGAAAAACTAGTAAAAAACATGAACTTTAGATCACATAATTAACCAAAATGTGATATAACAAACGCTTGCATCTCATATCAATACAACTTACATGCGAACTAAGATAAACACAAATGTATTTCAAGGAAACACCATTAATAAATATTCAAAGTCCATAATAAGAGTTTAAATTTTAAATCATGTTAATTACAACCCATAAACTCTTAGATGAGTTTGGGTATAATAATTAGAGTGAGGGTGGCCTCCATTCTATATCTAAGACTTAATGGTCACTAGAACAAAATTTACAAAGCATGCTTCCAAAATCATTCCACTAGAGCTTCGTTGTAATTCTCCCATTTTTCCTCTTTTAGCTTGATATTTTTATATAGGCCTTTAGGAACATCTTTGACAAGATGGAGGCTACATGCTAGTGCTGAGCTAAAGTTCTATCATCATAGCTACCAAATACATGATCTTATGATTCCCATGCTCCATTTGAAACATTTATTTATATATCAATTGATTTCTTGATTATATAGGATATGGTTAACCATCATCTATTTAGCACATTTTTTTGCACTACATCCTCTAGCTGGCTATCAAAATTATTAGGATAATTACTAGTCAAAATAGCTAGATACACTAAGGTAGATATCAAGTTGGCAAGAAAACTTAATCAGACCAAAGTTAGGGGCCCAATATTATTCCATACAAAAACCTTAGTCCTTTCTCAAACTATACCATTAAACTTTTAGGAGTGCAAAAATAAGGTGTATTCTCTTAGAACTCTATGTTGGAAATATCTATGAGGCCTTACAAAGTGGCATGGTTGTAATGCTAAAAGTAACTAATGAAATGGTAAGCCTTACCTCTAGTTAAACCATGATAATTAGCACACCAAATAAAATAGCACCAACTTATATTCAAAACATCAAATTATACATGAAACATCCCCTATCAGTCATAAAGGCAGTTTTTGGATTGTCCTCCTCTTTGATCTAGACTTGATGGTAACCTAAAAATCCATCAGTAAACATGTATATTTTTTAACCTATGATAGCATCCAATAAATTCTTGGTCAATAGAGTTGGCAAGGGGTTGGTCATGCAAGAAAAAATTAACACCCTATAATCAACACAAATTTGAAGGTGCCCATCCTTTTTTATGCTAATAACCATGGGCCTAACCCATTAAAACTCTTGCACTAGGTAGATAACTCTTATGGCTAGCATTCCATTGATCTTAGTTTTGAGCTTGGTAAAAATATTTAGGTTCATTGTATATGGATGATTCTTGACTTGTATCACACCATCAACGAGTTTGATGCTCATATTCTTGAGGGATGGGTAGATTCATTTCATATCTCTATAGTTTTGTAGGAATAGGTCTTAGAATTATTTTAGTAGATCAAAAATATGTGCTAGTTCCACATTAGACCAATAGGCATCCATACATGTAATTTTGAGTTCATGGCCATATATCTATACTCATTTTACATGTAGAATTATGATGATGTTAGGAAAATATAAACACTTCATTAAAGTGTGAAACTATAAAAACACATGAACTTTAGATCACATAATTGACCAAAATGTGACATAACACATACTTACATCTCATACCAGTATACATTACATGTGAATCAAGATAAACACAATTATATTTTAAAGAAACACCATTAATAACTATTCAAATTCCATAATAAAAGTTTAAATTTGAATTCATACTACTTACAACCTAGAAGCTCATAGATAATCTTGGGCACATACAATTAGACCTAGGGTAGCCTCCATATTATATCAAGCCTTGATAGCCACTATAACAAATTCTAGAGAGCATTCTTCAAAAATCATTCCACCAGAGATTCACTATAATTCTCCCCTTTTTCCTCTTTTGGCTCAATCTCTTTATATAGGCTTTTATGAGTATCTTTGCTAGGGTAGAGGCTACATGTGAGTGTTGAGCTAGAGTTTGATCATCATAACTACTATCTCTATGATCCCATGATTCCCACACTCTACTTTCCACATTTATTCATATCTTTGTTGATGTCCTAATTATCTAAGGGATGGTTTGCCATTGGATAGAGAGTACATGTTTCTGTGTTACATCCTTCATCTGGCTATTCAAACCATTAAGCTAACTACTAGCCAAAATAACTAGATATGTCGAGTTGGATATTAGGTTGGCATGAAAATTCAATAAACCTAGATTTAAGGTCCCAAAAGACTTGAATAAAATTATCTTAATTTTATTGAGGTACCCATATGTACTTAAAACTCATAGAGGAGAGAGTTAGTTTTAGGTTCCTACTTTTATGAATCATTACTAAGGCTATAAGCATGTCCAAATTGCTTGAAGGAAGCTCAAGGTTCACTAACATACATTCCTATCTCTCCACACTAGATTCATGGGAACCAAAACTTATCAAAAGTTTTAGGTAGGTCTATGGACTAAACATCCATGATCATAAGTTTGGGATTGAAGATTTCATCATTATGAACCATCATTAAGATGGTAGACATCCAAAACAATACTTAAAACTTATTACAAACTAGTCTTGAGAAAAATGGATATTTTGGAAAAAAAATACTAATGAATGACCTAAGAAACACTTTAATCATAAATTCAACTGAAAGGAGACCCTACCCATAGTACTGTGTTATAGAAAACTATACAAACCTATTAGAAAACAATTTTTTTACAAAAAAGAGTGAAAAATGAGATATAAGGTATTTTAATATTTAAAAATAATTGGATATGTTTGTTTATAGCTTGTTTTATCTCCTAAAGTCATTGGATATATAAATACGTGCCTAAAGTGCCTCTATAAGTCTCTTCTAAACAACTACTTTGTAGAAATGAAAGAAAAGGAAACCTAGTCACCTAGTTTGATAAGGTTACAAGTGTGAATTACTTAAGTATCATGACATGATGTATTATATTTATTTAGACCTGATAATAATATATTCATAGTTTCTTAAGGTCTCTTACAAGTTTTCCATGGCTACTCAAGCATTAAAACATGTAACTAGGCCTACTTGGTCAATAAGTAATGTTGAAGAATGGCATACACAGATTATTAAGGGAGTTAATGTAGAGGAATTATTACATGTAATTGATACTTAAGTGGAAATATATTCACATTATATGGACTTAATATAGGAATAAGTTATTTTTTTGACTTGGTCATATGTTGAAAAAGAGGAGAGGCTATTGTAAGCTAGATGATGGCCTAATTACATCTCACTAATATTGTAATTACCAAAAAGAGAATCTCTTAAAACCATAAAAAATGAATAAAAATGCTTTGAAGGAGGTTGAAAAAGTAAAAAACCCTCTCCACTACCTCAATTCAATGCCTAAGGGCTCATTAAAATACCATCAAGAGCATCAATACATGGAGAGAGTCATTTAGGAGGCTGTTATAACTATTTGTAACTAATGTAACTAAAGTAATGAGTTGATTATGGTCATTTATGAAAATTTCATCTCACCTTCATGCCATTTTCCCCTTCTTTATCTTACTTATATACTATATATTTAGGATTTAAGGCTTTTATTTTTAATCCCTCTCTTGCGCATAAGGATACTTTCTCTAGGTTGGTACTTTTTAACCTCTTAAGTGAATAAAAATGACTATTGATAGATTCCTTGAAATATGTTTAATGTGTTTTAATTAGTTTCATTTATACATATGGGTGTTTTCTCCCTTAGCATGTCATAATATCACTTAGTTACTAGTATATGATCTTATGTAGGTCACATATAGTGTTTTAATGTTGAGTGACTAAGCTTGGAGTGGAGATTTGATTGATAAGTGCCTCTAATCAAGATTTCCATCATTACCCTCATGTTTTGATCACTTAGTGAAACACTTTTGTATATGCATCCCTTTAGTTGAAATATTTAGTTATTTGCATTGCTTACTAGTGTTTGTTCAAGTCCAAATTGAGTGGATGAATGTCTACATTGGTGCATCACCATCCTTTATACTAGATTCATTTTGTGTACTTTCTATCCCTTTTAACACTAATAGTAATATGTTTTAATAAATTGAGACACAAAGTGATGTACCAAGGAAGTTATCCCCATAATCTAGAGGTATAATCTAGTTATAAGGTCACCCACAACCTTTAGGACATTCCCATGTTATTATAGGTTTGAATTAGAATTGAATACTCTCCTTCACATGGTGAAACTTGGGTTGCTAATAGTTTTGACATGCCTATGGGGATGAGATTCAACCACTAGAGCATTCATTAGCAATACCTTGCAATCATCTTGAGTAGCTTCACACACTTGGGAGAGGATTTACAATCAGATTTCATTATGGAAGTCATCACAAGGTTATCATATCAAAGGTAAGAGAAGTTCTTATTCAGAGTTCATTATTATACATGTACATTGTGATGAGATATGACTATATATCGGGCAAATTACTATCACAAAATTCCTTGTTAATAAACCCTATGATCTATCAAAATTCCATTATGATCCCTATCCATCTTATTTTGATCCCTATCATCCCTATATTCACCCATATCAATTGTATGGTGGATTACATTAACCCTATGCTACCCCTCATCAACCTCCTTAGCAACCTAATCACACACCTCAATAGCCTCATAGACCTTATTACCCTCCCTATGAGGCATATCAGTTCCGAGATTAGCCTCCTTACCAAAATTGGTCTCTCTCTTTCCCTCCCCAATCACCCTTCCAAGACACACATAATTTTTTTGATGAGTTGGAAGAGATGAAGAGTATGAGCTAAATCATTTCAAATGAAATATTAGCCTTAAAAAAATAACAATCATGCAAAAAATTTCATGATTTTTCACCTCCTATTTCCCCACGTAAATATCCTTGGATTGTAATCCCATCCCAATAGGAATTTTATCCTTTCATTCCCCAAGCTATAATACATATAATGCAAGAGACTCCTAAACCCAATTTTCCAACTTGGAAACAAATGCAACAGTCAAACGAGAGAGAAGAGTAGTCAAACATGAAACAAAGTTTCAAATTGGAAGGCAAGATTGAGATCATTTAGTGCCCATCCCTCCTTTAAGATTTTAAGTACTTCCCCTCATGAAATTCCATTCAAGACAATGTACACTAGAGAGAGGAAGTGATTATCAACCATGAGTAGTTGAGTAAGGAAAATGAAGCATCCAAAGCAATACCATTGGATTTGACTCATTCTTGAGCTCTTTCAAAGATATACCATTCCATCCCTTGAGAAAGAACCTATCTTTAGTGAGATAAATGAATAAAAAATAGCTTTAGTAATAGAGGATGAGAGTGATTTGTGTAATCAAGAAGAGGAAATCATCATTGGGACAACCCTTTCCAAAGATAGGTGTGAATCAATCTTTCATAATTCAAAAGAGGATGAACTCTAAGAGGTTTTTTGGGTGAGTGATAATTTATAATAAGAAGAAATTTAAATTTAAAAATAAGAATATGGTTCCTAAAAACTCATTGGTCACATGGTATCTACTCTTAATCATGACAGCCCTCAAGAACCTTTAGTAGTGTTAATTGGCAAGTGAAGGCAAACTAATAAAGATGATGGATAAAGTAACTTTGAGAGCATAAAAAATCATCAAGTTATTAAAGATGAAGGAATTTTAAATGACCAATTAGAGATAACATATAATGACTTGTGACCCCATGAACATAATCAATAAGGTGACATTTTAAATTGTGATGTGCCTTCTCCTAATCTTATACTATTCAATTTGAAGAGAGTCCAATCACACTTGAGCTAAGTGAGAACCAATCAATAGAATTGTTTAAAATCATAAACTTGGGATACTCTTTACTTGAAGGTGATTAAATTTAGGTTGATATAAGTAGTTCCATCAAGTAAGAAGGAGTCATCCCTCCAAACACACCATTCCAAGAAGCTATGTTACCAATATATGACCTGTTTGAGATTTTCAATCAAGGTTATCAACTCCTCACCCCAAATTTAGATGCATATTCACTCTTAGAGGGTATAAATAAAATAAAATGGCCTCAAAAAGTCATGAAACTAGATGCATCTTTCTTATAATATAACTTTGTAGCCATATCATAAGAACAACCTCAAAATATCCAACATGATCAAGAGTAACTTATGAACGAGGAAGAGATGAGGTTAATCATGCAAGGTAGATGGATATGGGATGAGTATGATTGGATATTAGACTCACATGTTTGAAATATGATTGTCATTGATGTCAAAAGGTAGATATTTAGCACTATGGATGTCATTGATGTCAAGAGAATCATTCATAGTCAAGATTTATGGAGAGAAGAGCATGTTTTATAGTTATACAAGTTGCAATATTGTCATATAAAGATGTCTTGATTTTATAGAGACTATTTATAGATGTTTATAGATAAATTGATAAAATATCCATTATTGGGTTTCAAGTGCATCTCATATATATGGTCTATATATTTAGATGAATAGAAATGAGCTCATAAATGATTTATCTTTGCTCTCAGCCATTACTAGGGTTTCACAGTAAAACTCTATGGTTTTTGGTCATTGAATTCATAGGCACTTCTATTTTTATATTGAATAGATATAGGTAGAAACTAGTCACTTATGTTATAACTTGAGCCTTCCTCATCATTGTCAAATCGACCCCTTTGACCTAGAAATTGCCAGCTTAGAGTAGTGATCAAAGACTTTAATATTCTTAAGTATTTAACTTAATATTTATCCAAGTTTGATCAATGGTGAGTACTTAATTACATGATGAATATCCAATGACATAAAAAATTCAATAAGTTAAAGAAATTAAGAATGAATGTGTTGATGACATGTGTCATGATCATGGAGCCTATGCAGTAGATCTATGATGCAGTTTAAAGTCAAATAGTCAATGATCAACATGAAGGTGCCAAGTGTCTCAATAATGGGACCTAAAAATAATGTGTAGAAGGTACACAAGGATGACAAGTGTCATAATCATGGGGACTAATAATGTGAAAAACTCATGTAAATATGCTAAGTGTCACAAACATGGGGATTAATAATGTGCATAAGGCATGCATGAGTACCAAAGTATCACAAGTGTGGTGACTAATAGTAAAGTTATCAAAAGGCATGTGAGAATTCCAAGGGTCCTAATATTAGGAGATTGAGACAAATATCAATGTTTGTGACTTAAATTTGAAGAATTAAAGTTTGAAAGCTTGTAAAGATATAATAGAGCACATGAGCTTGTTAGATGCTGATCTATTAATTAATTTTTAAATTTGGGATAATTGAATGAGGATCATTAGATCATATCAAAAAACTTAATATCAATGGTCAATATTTAAATATTTGTTCATCTCAATGGTCAAGTGATAGAACACTTAGGTAAGCTATATTATATGACACAAATAAATATATAGATTATTGTAATTGATCCAAGTTGAATAAAAAGGCATGTGTATCAAAACTAAATCATGATATATGCTAAATATAGTAAAAGACATAGAATTATGGTGGTAGTTTGTGAATTCAAGAAGTGGGAAGTTTTCCATTAAAGTAATATGAATTGAGTTCCATAAAATGGAGTATGATGTGCTAATGACCAAGTGTGAACATAGAGAAGATGTGAGACCTAGATCCAATGCATAAATACATCATCTAGGATATACACTATGTAATGAAGAGAGTTAAATTGAGAGGGAGAGGGGCAAAGAGGAAGAGAGAGAAGAAGTGCAGAGTATGAGTAGTTATATAACATGCATACAACATATAACTAGATTCATTTTTTAATCAATTTGGTAATCTAGAGTTGTAGCTCTATAATAGATCTTATTGGTAGGTGCCATCATAAGAGCTAATTTAGTGATTAGTTAGGGAGTAGGTGCTTCCTTATAGTAGGTGTTATTAAATAATGGGATTGGTGTCTCCTTAGGGTAAATTCCCTTAAATATTGTAACTAGTGAAGTTTTGATTATGAGGCTAGATTAGAATAATAAATTCTAGCATTTATTCTCATCGTGGTTTTTCTATACTAGGTTTTCTATGTACACTAAGTGTTGTGTCTATTTGTGTGTGTGTGATCTCTGCATATAACTTTTAATTTTCATTAAAATCATTAAAATATTAATTTAAATCAATATACTAATTCACTCCTCTCTTAGTAGATAGTTTTTTTCCAACAATATTATTCAACTTGAAGAGAGTCCAATCACACTTGAGCTAGGTGAGAACCAATCACTAGACTTGTTTAAAATCATCAACTTAGGCTACTCTTTACTTTGAGGTGATTCAATTTAGGTTGAGATAATTAGTTTTATCAAGCAAGGAGTTAACCATCCAAACACACCATTCTAAGAAACTATCTTATTAGGATATGACTTGTTTAAGCTTTTCAAGTAGGGTTATCAACTTCTCACCCCATCTACAAATATCTCTTCACTCTTGAAAGGTGGAACTAAAATCAAATGGCCTTAATAAGTCATGAAACTAGGTGCACCTCTCTTAGAAGCTAGCCTTGTAGCCATAACATAAGATAAACCTTAAAATATCTAACATGATCAAGTAAAACTTATGAATGAGGAAGAGATAAGGATAATCATGCAAAGTAGATGGATATGGGATGAGTATGATTGGTTTTTGGAGTCACATGTATAACCCATGCATCTAGAGATGGAACCAAAAGGACCAACAACTTCCCAAAGAGGCCATAAACATGTTAATACTCCTAAATGCAAGTGGGAGTCTTAATATAGTTGGAAATGCCTAATTGGACTCAAATTAATATGTGGCAACCAGACCTCATGGTGCCATAGTGACCAAATAAGTTTTCCATTTATTTCTGAAGGAAAGAGTTTGACCTCATATTGGTTATTTTAGTGTTTTTGGTCTTATTTAAATAAGTGGTTAACACAAGTTCTTAGTTAGTTCCCTTTTTTTTTTAGTGTCTTATAATGTTGTTTTCCTTAAGTTAGGTGTGTTTTTTAGGATTAGGTTATTTATTTTGTTACTTTTGTCATGTCTTGTTAGTTTGTTGCAATCCTAAAGGTGTCATAAGTGATAATTATTTAGAAGTAAAAGAGGGTAGTCATAAAAACCATTTTTTAATGTTTAAATAATAAAATTCTCTTGAAAAATGAGTGGGCTCCCTTGACCAATAGATAGTCAACCCCTTTGAGTCACCAAAAATGTTGGCAATTTGGCCTCCCAAGGCCAAATGCAAAGCCCTATAACTAATTTTTTTCATGGCACCAAATTAAGCCTAAACATGATGACCTCATGAATGATGATGTCTCCTAAGTACTTCTTGAAGTCATTCAACACTCCTAGAGTTTTCATTGAGTGTATTTATGATCACCATTTCTCCTAGATGTCTTGGGTCCTTAGGTGATGTGATTCATCATCATAATTTTCATTGACTACCATATGAAGGGTGTAGGTCCCAATGTATTGTCATTATTATGCCTTTTTTTAAATTATATTAATTATCCTCATGATTTTTGAGTATGTTTTGAAGTCTTTGATAAAGTATTGAAGTGATTTTATGATCTAGAGTAGATTAAGTAATATGGATGAAGGTGGCAGCTGATGACTCACTATAAACTTGTATAGTATATTTGGTATATGCAAGGTATGTGAATAACTATAAGATTTGAAGTGTGATAAAAATACATATAATCCAAATTAAAACCTTTTATAAGACTATAACATACTCTTTATGATATTAATTTGAAAATATCCTTTGTGAAGTTATGTGTATATTATCTAAAAGTAAGGTTTTGGTCTTAAAATGACAAATTTTAACCTCAAAATGCCAATAAATCATAAATAAAATCTCTAACCACCATCATAGTCATGTTTTCACTTTATTCAAATGGTTTTAGGCTTTGAAAATGTCTCCTCTACAAGTCTATAACATTGTTTTACCTTTAAGAGAACTCACATGTGTGTAATATGTCCCTTTTTTTCTCTCCAAAACTTATTACTTGTTTTTTATTCCTTTTGACTCACATTATCCATATTTTTTCCATAAAATGGTCGTTTAAATCTTAAATCATGGATAAAAGTATGAAAAGAGGTGTTTTCAACCATTTTTGTAAGTTGTACAAACTAGTACAATCAGTTCTATATAGGGGAGGTCAGGTAATGCAAGTGGGTTATTATTAGGTATCTTGGTGAAGTATCATGATATAAATATTCCATAAAAACTCAAACCCAATCTTATTACTTCAGTGATATTCTTTTTAGATTGGTAGAGCCCTTTAGGTTTGTAGATGGTATGACCATGAGAATGTAAGGATCTAAAATTTTGGGAAAAGGAAAGGACCATAGATAGATTTAATATTTTGGAATTTGTTCTCATTTTTACTCTCTCTCTTTTGTGAACAATCATTAACAAGGTAGGGTACTCACAATTAATTTTCCATTCAAGCAGGGTATCAATTTTCTTTGATCTTTCCTCTCCTGAGCTTGATGATAGAAAAATGGAAGGTTATAGAGATTATTAAGAGTTTTAACCTCTTTCCCACATCATTATCCAAACTCATCTCACATGTGTGAGTCTCTAAGATTTAATAACACATAAAATACCAAATTTTTAGTCTATAAGCAAGATTGAATGGTAAAATGAGTGTTTTTTACATTCACCTAAAGGTTAATGGTGTCAAGGGATTAATAGGGTGTTTTAAAAATTTTACATGACTCTTTTATTCAAATATTGACATTAATAAATATTCATATCTCTCTCATGGTGTATATATACCCAAGGTTTACTGCATATAAGGATAGTGTACAGTTCATGGTGGATTTAAGGTTATAAATACACATTGAGACATGGTATGAGAGGTTTATTTAATGACCATATGTCCTTATTTATGTTTCTCAAGGTTTAATCAAAGTCTAAAATTTATTCAAACATTAATCTATCCTCAAAACTCTCACAGTCTCACTTAGTAGATGCTAAGGTAACTTAGCAAATGTTAAGGTTGTTTACAGAATCCTAGGTTTCTCTTTGCACTGTGTATACTTCATTAAAGACCTCCAAAATGATATATTTTTTTAGGCATAGGTATAATGTGTCTAAGATCATTTTTTGGCTATCTTAATACTATATTCATATTTAATTCCACTCCCTCATTTTCATTCCATTTTCATGACTTTATCACTACCATTCACCATTGTTATAAGCTTATCACTTCATTCGCAGTCTCTAGATGTACTCCATTATCACCACACATACTATTATCAATCCTTATCCACATACATATCATGAATCCACATATTTGGTACTCCTCCATGTTTTTAGGGATAATAATGATTATAAATATGAGTTATGTATCCTTGAGCCATGCTAAAATAGTAGATCTTCACCTACAACCAAGGTGAAAACATAATCAAGTACACTGCATGGAAAGTGTGGTATGGTTGAAGATATTAAGATATTGATCCTTAGTCTATATTAAAATTTTAAAAAACACATATTAAGGACATTAAGGAGAAAATAAAATTATTATTTTTTGTTTATATTAATCAAGGGTGTTCTAAAAAAGTTATATGTAGCTAAGAGGCTTAACTAAACCTCCATAATACATGATAGAACATAAGGTGTATGAGAATGATTTAAAGATAGAGGATCCAGTGGAATTTAAAACCAAGTGAATAAAATATTTATGGGAATGATAATAATTCATGATGTTAGGGAATGTGGGAAAATTTAAGAAAACCTAGTTACACGTGTGACCAATCTTAGTCCTATTAAACACAGGCCTATAAGGTATCCAGTTAAAAGAGCGCATAAAATGAAGGTTAACAGGGATATATGAAGGATACCTAAAATATTTTGAGACTATTATTTATTGAAGGACACTAATGGAAGTTGACATTTAGGTCTTAAGCCTAAGAACACAACCCTAACCCTATTGAAAATACCTACTAGTGACTAGGTAAGCAATTGGTCTTGAACCTAGTAAGGATAGAAGAGAAAGGGTGTTAAGAGATGATGAAACCTATTTGAATATTATAAAAATAATTTAAAGGATTAATATAGTTATAATATTTCTAATTATGTCTTAAACCCAAGAGTTATAACAACCTCATACATAACTAGCCCATACCTTCTCATAGTCAATGCATATAGCTAGTTTTGGGGAAGTTTATAGTTTTAAGGCATATACGAGTGATTCATCTCTTAATTTTGGTACAAATTATTTTTTAAAGTATTTTAATGTACTCATTATATTTTAAGGGTTATAAAATTAACAAAAACATTCACTATTTTGTCTCGAAGCTACTTTAGTTTGTTAGTAGTCTGTGATGAGATTAGCTAGATTGTTTAGAGGTGTGAATACTAGGTAGATATATTGAATTAATAATGGGTTATGAGATAATAATATGTGATTTTAAGGGTCGTCAAATACTCTTTGTATTATATGACACTCAACTTTCAAGTCAATATGCCCTTGAGGGCTAGTTCAATAAGATAAACCTAAGACCAAATTGTACATGCCAGTTAAAGTCTTATAGAGATTTGAGGGGATGTTTGAAGTTGTGAAAACTTGGGAGGAAGGTCAAGATATGTTTAAAATATATCAAATTTCCAAATTCTTAGTTTGGTGGAGAGTCACTAATGGTATTATAGTCTCATTAAAACTAGAACTGATAAAAACAAACATATATATTAGATTAGGGATTATGAATGAGGTTGTAAAAACCTAAGGGGATAAATGATATGTATAAAAAAAAATTCATAAGGATTTTAAATTTAGGTTAAGAAAATAAATAATTAAATCAGTATGAGGATTGTCCAAACTTGACTACTCAAAAACCCTAAGTGAGAAGAGAAAGGGGTATGTAGGGTTTAGAGAAACATATCCTAAAGGATCTTACATAACCCATAAAATACATATTATTGGGAAATTATAATACATTAAAATATTAGGAGAGACATGAATACATTCAAGTCTCTAACATACTAACATCAACCACTCAGACTTATCAAGCCTAGCAGTGTTACCTACAGGTAGCCACATGAGACTGTGGAAATAAAATTAGAGTTTGAGTATTTGAATGTAAATAGAAAAGATATAAATAGGTGAAAAAATTGATATTATGATGATATTGATATTTATAAGTATCTTAAATGGCACTCAGACCTCTAAGATCACTATAGGCCTATTAGGCCTATAAACTATGACTAGGCCTCAAATTCTATCATCACACTTGAGACACTCTTAGACACTCATAAGTATAAATGATATAATGATGAAGTATAAGATAATTGTTATAGGTCCTAATAATATGTTTCAAGAATATAAAAGGAGGTATGATGGCCATTTTAGTCTTGAAGGCTGACTTGAACTACATAGTCTAGATAACCATTTCTAGCCATCATTTGAAGTGCTTAGATATTTCACCACAGAGGGACTTGAAAAAAATTATATTAGTAATAGTTAGGAACCCTTATGTACTTAAAATTAATGGAGGAGAGAGAGTTGGTTTTAGGATCCCATTTTTATGAATCATTGCTAAGACTATAAACATGTCTAGATTGCTTGTAAGAAGCTCAAGGTTCACCAACTTACATTCATATCTCTCCACACTAGTTATAGGGGAACAAAAGCTTATTAAATATTTTAGGGGGGTATATGGAATAAAAATTCATGACCATAAGTTTGGGATTAGAGGTCTCATCTTAATTAACCATTGTTAAGATGGTAGACCTTTAAAACCCTACTTAAACTCTATCAAATACCAATATTGAGAAAAATGGATATTTTGGAAACCAAACACTCTTGAATGACCTAATAAACACTTGAATAATAAATTCAAATCATAGCCCTGGCCATGGTATTGCATTGTATGGAACTATACAAACCAATTAGAAAATAATGTTTTTTCAAGGAAAAGATCAAAAAATAAGGTACAAAGAATTTTAAGAGTTGAAAATCATTGGAGATGTTTTATTGTCACTTATTTATCTCTTCAAGTCATTGTATGTCTAAAAACATGCCTATAAGTGCCTCTATAAGTCTCTTATAAACAACTAGTCTATAGAAATGAAGGAACAAGTGACTTATTCACCTATTTTGATAAGGTTATATGTGTGAATTAATAAATAATCCCCATTCCATGATATATGATGTTTATTTAGACCTGATACTCATTTAATCATAGGTTCCTAATGTATCTTATAGGTTTTCCATGGCTACTCAAGCACAAATACCATGTCACTAGGCCTACTTAGTCAAAAAGTAAAGTTGAATAATGGCATAGGGAGACTATTGAGGAATTTAATATAGAGTAATTATTCCATATAATTAATTCTTAAGTGGAAAGTAATGCACATTCCATGGTATTAATATAGGAAGAAGTTATTTTCTTGACTTGATGATATGCTCAAAAGGAGGAGAGGTTGTTGTACATAGGAGAGGATGATGGCCTAATTACATCTCACTAATGTTATATCTAATAGGAAGAGAATCTATTTGAATAAAAATGGGTGTAACCATGCCTTAAAGGAGGTTGAACAAGTCAACCACACTCTCCACTACCTCACTTAAATGCCCAAGGGATCATTCAAAGACCATCAAGAGCATCAATGCATGGAGAGAGTCATTTGGGAGGATGCTATAACTATTTGTAACTGATGTAACTAAAATAATGAGATAACTATGGTAATTTATGACCTTTTTATCTCACTTCCATGCCATTCTCCCTTTTTAATCTTCATTTATATATATATATATATATATATATATATATATATATATATTCAAGATTTGAGGCCTTGATTTGTAATCCCTCTCTTGGGCATGAGGAGACTCTGCCTAGATTGGTATTTTTTAACCCCTTAAGTAAATAAAAATGACTATTTTTAGATTCTTTAATATATTATTAGTGTGTTATAATTAGTTTTATTTACACATGTGGTAGTTTTCTCTCTTGAAAAGTCCTAATCTTACCTAGTTATTAGTATATGATCTTATGCAAGTCACATATAGTGTTTTAATGTTGAGTTATTGAGCTTTAAGTGGAGATTTTATTAATAAGTGACTTTAATTAGGCCTTAAATTATTACATTAATGTTTTTATAACTTAGTAAAACCTTTATGTGAAATAATTTTTCATATGATTCTTTGGAGTTGAAAGATTTAGTCATTTGCATTACTTACTAGTCTTTGTTGAAGTTCAATTTGAGTGGATGAATTATTACATTAGTGCATCACCATCCCTTAGAGTATATTAATTTTATGTAATTTATATCCATTTTCACCCTATCCATAATAGGTTTTATTAAATTAATCCAAAAATTGATGTACCAAGGGAGCTATCCCCATAGTCTAGAGGTCTGGTCTAGTTATATGGTTACCCATAACCTTTAGGCCATTTCCATGTTAGTCCAAGTTTGAAGTAGAATTTAACACTCTCCTTCAAAAGGTGAAACTTGGGTTCTTAACACCTTATATAATGAACATATCATGTTCTTAATAACATGCCTAGGAATTTCTTGCCATACCCTATCTGTATGTTAATCTCCATTGTGTCTCTTATAACCCCACAAAGTTTACTTAAGGCTTGAAATAGATTGGTTAGAGGCATGGGTAGGTTGAATATGAATATTTTTAGGCTATAAAAACTAACCAAGAGGATGGGTGGACTACCAATAAGGTGAATAAGACTTAGGAGGGTGATAATTTTGGTGGTAAGGAGGCTAATTATAAGGCCAGTAGGGGTCAACATAAGGTTGATAGGGGTCATAATGGAGCTGATATGGGTCATAGGGATGATGATAATGAGATGAATGATATAATTATACCCCATATGAAGCCATAAATCATATCAAACTATTCTTACCATGAGATGATGACCTTGTGATGAACTTTTGATTGCAAACCTGGTATGTGAGTGTTTGAAGATGTTTAAGATAATCAAGATACTGCTAGTGGATGCTATAAATATTGAATCTAGTCTTATCAAGAATTATATAAGTATTATATCTATAACCTTCACCCTATAATGAGGTTATCTATATCTTTAACACCACTAAAGACCATCTGCATCTACTCTATCCTCACTTTGTAAATGAGATGATATCCACTCATGAAAATCATATTAGAGGTATCACCTTGAAGAGATCACTTAATTATATACTAGATTAGATAATATTAGGAGGTATATAAGGATTAAAATAACCCATTATATAATTTAAAAACATCATTCACCTCTATTTTCATGCACTAAAGAGTCTACAACTAGGATTACACTACCATGTTTCTGTAAATGTGACAACATGAGTGTTTTATTTATCCCACACCCTTAAACATTTTAAACAAGGGTAGAGAGTGATGGATATGGGATATGAGGACCTATATAACATATACCAATAATAAATTTGCAAAATCACTTCCAGGATTCACCAAAATTGATGCCATATCAATCCCTTGCATAGATGAAGGAGAGTGCCTAGATTATCAACATTTGTTTATAAAGTATAGGCCATGAACCTAAAAATAAATTACATGAATTATAATTTCAAGATATTCCCTTCCTTTATCTAAATTCTTAGATCCCCATTTTATTTTTCATGTACAAAATGATTAAAAGCCTAAAAGATTATCTGGACTACCAAGGAGCTTGATGGAGAGAGAGAAATGGTTTTTTCCCTATTTTGAGTCATTTTATCATGAAACTTCATTGGAATATTTGAAATTATCCCACTTTTAATATGTAACCCCAATCTATATTCACCTAACTGTACAAGTCTGTACAACTTTTTAAAACACCTAAAAACTCTCTTTTTTGTATTTCTTCAAATTTTCTAACCTTGAGATGCCATTGGAGGGTAGAGGGAAGAAAAAAACAAGTCAAAAAACATTTTAAAACTGGTGGTATGGTTGGGAGGAGTTGAAAGGATGTATTTTCCCATGTGTGGGACTTAATTGATGAGTGGGGAGTGAAGTTAAGTCCCAAAATAAACCCTTATGCATATGAAACCATCCAAACATGATTTAGAATATCAATAGGGCCCTTTTAATACCATTTTAAAGTTAATGTCTCATCAAAAAACTCTTTTTATTAAGTTTTATAGTGCAATGTAGAACCATATGAGGCATTTGATGGTGTCTAAGGGTGAATTAAGGTTTGAATTAGGATTAGATAAGTACATCATGAATAATGACCTTAACACATCATTGTACATCATGTCATGACTTAAAACAAGGCTTAGACACCCTTATATTATGATTTCAAAGTCATCCCTTCTTAGAATGATGCAGATAGGCCTAAAACTATAAGGATTAGAAACCTTAAGACCTCTAAACTACCTTAACTTTTGCTAAAAGATCTTAATCTTGTCAAACCACTAGACCTCACAAGACATTTATCACTCTCTTGCTACACAAGAACCATTATGAGGACTTATTACAACATCTAAGGACCCAAGATAGTTATGACATATGGTGAATTCACACAAAAACTCTAAAACATACCATGACACTCTTAACAAGGCTCAAAGACTTTTAAGAGACATTTATGAGACCAATGACAAGTTTTAGACACCATGGACAAACCTAGAGGGGTTCTCATGATTTTTTTTACTATACAGGTTGGAATTTATATTGACATATGACACATTGATAATGAGTCTCCCATGAGACTCATCGATTAGTATGATCCTCCCTTATTGTACATAGTTTCCTTATTTCTTGATCCTTATATATACTTTAATTTTCATTTTACTTATACATATCTTATATCTAGAAAATACAAAAATAATATAATATGTCAAAAAATAAATACATGCAAATATTTACTCAAAAATACAAACTATAGATTTTCGAGACACTACATATGCTAGTTATCTTAGTATAATCAATTTTTATTATACATACATTATTCTACTTGTTTTTATCGAGTGTTCATAGATACTTATACGACATAGGTCCACTATATAGATCCAAATTTGTTATTATCTACCCACTGGGGGCATATACACAAATACATAGGTTAGTCATTTGATACATTCACCTATTTTGGGGAATCCTATATACATTTTATATTGCTAAGTTACATCTTTTTAAACTTTACATTAAAAATTTAACATTGTTATATCTTGATATTGTTCATATTACACTACTCAAATTCATTATCAACTACTACTACTCTAGACTCAACTTATATACATCTTATCTATTGTGTGTGTGTGTGTGTGTGTGTGTGTGTGTGTGTGTGTGTGTGTGTGTGTGTGTGTGTGTGTACCACATGTTCATGCATTCTTTCATTTCTAGATTTCCTAGTCTATATTTGATTGTGTCTCTATATTTCTTCTATTTGAGGGCATTTGATTATGCCATTGCTCTATGGCTTTATGCCACTTATTTTCATTATAGGTATGCTTTGGAAATGTGCCCATGTCCTTATGTGTTCCATCGTATTTATGTATGCAAACATTTAAACATGTCCTTCCATGTGGATATAAGCCAAATTTCTTATTATTTGCATATGTGGACATTGAACATGTCCTTGTATGTCTTGATTTATTAGATTTATTGAAATGTGCCCATGTCCTTTGTATTGTGGTGCCTTGGTCTACATTTCATGCCTCATGTGTGTTGTATGAATGCTTTATTATATGAATCATGGCCATGATACTTGCCTCTTATTTGTTACACACTCTAATTTTAGATTCCATGAGGGACTTCATGCATCTCCCCTTCCTACTTGGGTGCTGTGATGGACATCATGCCCCATTCCCCTAAGTAACTACTCTATTATTACTAAATTTTTTGATTTATATACATTATTATATCTATATTTATAGTCTATTAATACTCTATATAACATACATCACACATTAAAAATGTATGCTCATATTAGTTTATATTTTGATGTTATGTATGCACATCATATTGATTTAATATGTACATATCATATATGATCTAACTAACACACATTTTACATAGATTTTTATTTTAAGTATAGTTATTACAAAGGTTCAATAAATACCCTCAAAAGAGGGGAAATCCATAGGGTTTTTTTCATAGATATTAGGCTATCTAAATGCACATAGAGTATAGTTTTCAACACATAAGAACATAATACAAAAATCAATTTTAATAAAAATTAGTGAGAAATAGTGACATAGATGTCAATTTTAGTTAAAAAAATTATAATAGTTGGACATTAGTACCCAAATTAGGACACTAGTACCACATGGTGATACTATCTAGGATATGGTGCTACTATCAAGTAGCCTCAGTTTTAGAATATACTAGATGGATAGAAAAATATAATAGGTATAGTCCAAGTTTGCATAGGTGTAGTTATAGATTACTAGTTTTGGCTTAGTGTAGATCAAATTCATACTAGTTTACTCATATTAGGGTAATCATGAACATCAAGATTATTCACATTTTAGTTTAGATTCTTAGATACAAATTATTATAACTCAATCCATAATCCATATACTCAGATATTAAATTTAGGGGTATGTGTGCAATGCATTATTTACATATGCTCACTTATACATTGGTTGATTAGATGAAATGATAAACTCCATGTTATTCTCTACATTCTACACATCAAAAACCATGTTCTAGGTTAAACATTGTTGAGGTCCACATACCCCCATTTTTGAAAATTGGGGCCCTTGAGATACTTTGAACCCTAAACACTATAAATATGGCATGCTTTAAACATTGTTAGAATTTTAAGATCATACACTTTGATAAAGTTGGCCTACTAATTTATGGTTTTGATTTAAGCTTGCCTAATGTTAGTAATAATTGGTCTTCATGTCTTATAGTTTTAGGTTTCATGGATCCCTATTAAAGGGATCATTCTTATAATTTATAGATTAACTCTATTCAAGTTTTCACTAGCCTGTGGTTTCTAAAAATTTGAATCTAAATTCATGTTTTGAAAGCTCTCCTCTAAAAACACTAGCATAAACCCTTGGTTCAAATCTACATTTGGTGGGAATATTTAAAATTATGACTTAAGACTAATTTTATGCTAAGGCTTAGTCATGTTTTGCAACATGACCAAACCCTAGCCTACAATCATACTTGGTCCCTTCTCATTATTTTTGCCCTTTTTATTTCTTTTATTTCTAATAAAGTTTAACATTCATTATTGGCAAGATACTTTTAATTTTCTAGCATGGTACCCTTTATTACCTATTTAGCCCAAAGCCTTAATGTTGAGGCCACATTCATGTTTATCAACATAAATGAGACCTTAGTATTCATGTTTTAGCCTAAGTCTTATTTCATCCTAGGTCCTACCTTAAATAAATTGAGTCTTTATAGATTTAATGGCTCATGCTTCATGATGAGGGGGTAATCTAATAGAGAAAAGAAATCCCAACAAACTTGAGAATTTGGTCCTTTGAACCAATAATGTGTGAGCATCCAGATCATGATTGATGGATCACACCTCATTGAGACCAAAGATCTAATGAAGTGAATGCAGTGACAAAAATTAAAAATCTTAAGAAGCCCATAGGGTCACCACATGGTGATCCTACATTGAAAACTTGATAAGAAAGGGTCCTACATATCAAAAGAACTAATCATGTACAAGTGCTCAAATCATGATCAATAGTTAATGGTCACTCATAGATCTAGATCCAATGGAGTGAAGATAATGTTTAAATTTCAAAGGCTAAAAGAGTTCCTTGAAGATGATAAGTGACATCATCTTAGGGACACAAATAGATATCAATGACCCATAAGTCCTCTCTAGGGTTAATAGAGTCAAATCCTGGGAGCCCCATAAAGCTACCACATGGTGCTCTCATAGTCATCAAGATCAAATGAACCAATGACATGCATTCACTTAGATTGTGATCAGATGGCTCTTTTTTCATCATACATCCTAATCAGATAGAGAAAATTAAATCTAATATCCATGCAATATAAGAACTTAATGAGCTTAAATTTCTTATTCTCACAAATATAATTTGATGTTTGTGAGGCCATCATTGATATCCATTAGGCCATAAAATTCAAGCTCTTTGAACATTTTAATTAGACAAATGGGGTATTTTTTATGTCATTCAAGGGTTGATTTGATACTATGCTTTAAAAATTTGCATAAAATATCTTAACCTAAGTCTATAGCATGTTTATTGACATAAAAAAAAATTAAATTAAATTTTTTAGCCTAAGTCCTTTATTATAGCCATGCACTTATTAAAGTCCTTACATCTTATAGGATCAATGACTCACACTTCATTAGTCTTAGATGATCTAATGACATGAAATCACTGATGACTATTCAACAGTTCTATGAGAGCATGTAGGCTTGACACATGGTAGATGCATGTTCAATATGTGATGGGTGTAGGATACAAAGCTTAAAAATCCCATGGGGATGCCAAGTGGAATAACCATGGGGATCAATGCAAAGATGACCAATGACATACAAGGGCCTAAATCATGATCAACAACTTATGTTGATCCTTGGATCTTGATTGAATGGTGTGAAGAAAAATGTAGTTTTCAAATAATAATGGTTAGTGCTTCAAAGGAATTTATGAAAAATACCATGAATGTGCTAGATAGATGATAAATACGCACCACATAGGCACAAAATGATGAAATAAAGATCTTGTGTGCTTGAAAATGCAAACACATAAAGGCCAAGGTCAAAATAAAATCTAAGGCATGTATGAACCAAAGTCCAAATAAGCCATTACCATTAAATCTTTAAAAGATCCCCAAACTTACATAAAATCCCTAATTTGAGCTCAGATTGATCATGGTTGAGCTAAAAGAGAGTTTAATTGTAATTCAAGAACCTAAGAATTGAACCAGAGACCATTTTCCATCTAATTGTGACAAATATACAAGTTTTGTAGCCATGATAGCTTGGAGAAAACAACTAAGGGATGAGACATTATTATATCTATCTATCTATAGATAGTGAAGGAAGGGTTTTCAAGTACATTAACCTGGACACTAAAACATTGAACACAAACAATAGTTGGATCCTAAACATAATCCATATGAAAGAGAAAGGATAGATGAGGCTAAAAGCATCAAGGAAGCCATGGCCAAAAAAGACAAGAAATTGAATGCTCTAGCTGAAAATGAGGATGAGTGTCTTTTAACACCAGCTGTGGACTTAAAACTAGTCAATGAATGACACTAGAAGGCTATGAACATCCTCCAATAACAATAATAAAGTTCTCAAGAGTAGGGCCCACCAATTAATTAGTTGAATGATATTTTATTTTGTAAAAACTTTGTAATATTTTAAAAATATAATATCCTTTTGTAAAGGCATATGATAGTTTGTTAGCATATTTCCTCTAGGTCAGTATAGTTTGGAAAAACAAATGTAATCTATAACTTTATAGAAAAAGGATAGCTATCATTACTTGTACAATTGTATCTTATAACTGACTAGTTATACTACCTTGTCCTCATATAAAAGGTAGTACTACCATCTTGTAAAGAGAGAATTTTGAGAAATTTTTTTATACTTTGAGTAGTTAATATAATCAATGAATTTTGAAAGGATTGTCTAAGTTTGTTTATGTCAATTATTACATGGCCTTTCTCTAAATTGCTAGTCTTAAGTCTTAAATTTGAATAGGTTCTATGAATTTTGTGTTGCATCTTTGATTATAGGGTTGCTAATTTATGCTTATGTTAGATTAGTTGAATGATCTTAAATTTAATTCATTTTATTTTCTCTACATTAGAATGTGCAAATTCTATTTGAGTGTGGTAGCAAATGTTTAAAGTAAATTTAGTTCTGAATTGTACTTCTTTATATCATCCTTAGATGTTTATCTAGTGTGTAGTGAGATCTGAGCTTATGTTATTTTTCACTATATACTAGTTAAATGTATACTTAGTTGTAATTGAAACTTTGTCATAATGTTTGAGGCTAAGATCAGTAATCACTTATTATCTTTCTACCTTACTCTTCTCTTTTGTTTCATTTTTAACCAAATCACTTTAGTTTAGATTTCATTATAAATGTCAATTTAGATTAGTTTGTAGTTTAATATTTGATCATAATTCACTAGTATTAGCATAGATACACTTTGAAAAGATTTAGTCCATGGTGGCTCCCAACCATTAATTAATATGAATTTTGTGGGATAATTGAACATTGCTCTACCACTATTTCACCACAGATAACATAAGTTGCCAAAACCTGCTACTCATGCTCTAAATTCCTAGAATTCTAAAATGAAAAGTTTTTTTAAACACTAAGGACACTTTTGGTACATTTAGATGCATTAACACACTCCATATTAATGCCTTACTCCATCTATATTGGTTTTCATTCTTGAGTGGCCTAGATACACCTAATATTATTGATTGGATATAGAGCTAACATAGATAGTTACACATCTATAGTTACATTATGTAGTTTCATTTTTAAATGCATCTAATACACATAGGTAGGAAATTATAGAGTCATAGTCTAATTTAATTCTTTATCTACCTACATGAGAGGGTTAGACACAACATCCATCAAATATAATCTATTCATAAGTCATGATCCACCAAGTAGGGGTGGGTAATGATGGAGTCAAAACTAGATTGATTTCTTGAGCCACCCACACATGGGTATTGAGAGAGCCATCAAATCAATCCAATCTATTCACTGATTCACCACTATCTACATGTGCACAAATAGGTTATCACTAGGTTTATGCATTGGTTCATGTACCCAGTGAGGATACATAATGGAATATGCTTCACATACTCAGATCTAGGTTCATCGGATTAACCTCTTAAGTAAGTCCATGTAAACTCTTTTTTCCTTTATCCTAGTCATTTCAATTTGTTACTTGTATATAATTAGGGGGGTTAAATGTAATCACCTAAAAAAGACACTTGAGTGTTAAGGGTGCTACTTGAGACTACCCATCCCTAGCTTATCCCTAGACCTATCTTAGGGTCTATTTAGACACTTATACAACCTTCATGTGGGCTACATTCATCCTTAAACATCCCTAAAGAAATACCAAACCCTCACTTTAACATCTTATCCCTTAGTGCCTCAGGTTCTTCCATCTTGACATAAGCACCATAATTTGGACAATAGTTCCCATGGTGCTAGTGTCCCAATCTTGGTGTTATTTTCCTTTTCCCTATTTTTGTTACCAATAAATATATTTTCAAATGAGAAACCACCTATGGTTCAGCCTAGAACTCTTTTAAGACCCACACAAGCACTAGAATATTACACACATACATGAATTTTAACCCTTTATCCACTAGATGGAAATTAGATGCAAATTACACAAACAAACTCATAACAAGTTATGCACATTCAAGGTTATCAATTCCTATTCTACCATACTTCTATATAAAACCATCTAAAACATTATTAAGATTAATTTACTTAGGTTTCTATTCTCAAGCACATTTAAATCACTAAAGCCAACATTCATACTAGTTTCACTTACACTTGCACCAACACTTAGGTGGGGAGAACTAGTATGAATGTTCAAATGATTAAATTATTGGTATTTAGGCAACTCTCATCATAACAGGGTGTTGAAGATGTCTAACCTACCCCACTAACAACACACTTACTATTTGTGCTAACCATATGCCCTAAAAACATGGAGGTTTAGGGCTTTCATTTAAAATTAGTCAAAATAGGTCATCTTCATATATCTAATACTTGTACACAAAGGAATATGCTTGGCAAACCCAAAGATAATTTCACTAATAATCTAAAAATAGTTATGCATAGAGGACACTAACACTAAAATAGGGACACTATAACCATATAATCAGGGAACTAATATCTAGGAAGGGTTTTGACACCTGGATCCTATTTATACACTCAGATTAACCTCTGTCTCAATTTTTAAACTCCATATCTCTCACTTTAGTAATTTTCTAGATAAGTGCTTGTTTACATCATCATCATCATCATCATCATAAAGGTCAAACTAAGTTAGTTCTATTATAAATTAGTGGTTTTACTTATTGTATATTTATACCTTGATTTACTATACTCAAACCTTTAAAAACCTATGATTTACATCTCCATAAATCTAAATAGTTAAATAAATAACCATAATGAAATCCTAAAAGTATAACAAAAAAATCCAAAGAAAAAAGAGGGTCCCCATTTTAAGACTAAAAATGGGGGCATTTTGTGTAAGTAAAAACACTATATTATTAATTTTCTTGAAAAAATTGCATCATTCATATTTATTAAATTCAATGGTGCATAATTAAATATAAGAGAAGGCATAATAATATTGAATTACTAGAAAATGTTATATTGAATTACATCCTTATATAAAATTAAAATGTAGAGTAGGGTTCTTAACACACTATTATCAAATTATAGTCTCTCGACATTTGTATTAGTTAACTTAGTATGTAAAATAAGTCTTTTGATAATCATGATTCTGAAAGTTGAAATTAGTTTCATCATGTATGGATATATTGAGCATGTTTATGTAATGGATAACTATGAAACCATAATCTTTGAATCTATACTTAAACATGATTAAAATTGGAGTGTTTGAGAATTTATCACATCATATGTCACCATTAATCATACAATGATTCATCCTTTGCCTTGGATGCATCTTTTGTATTTTTTTTTTAAATTTTGTTAGTAGGTAGAGTCTTATTTAAATGAGTTTACTTCCTTTATATACTCTTTAAAATATGTACATATTTATTTCAAATACTTGATGTTGGGCCTCTATTTTACTCAATTACATTCCTTGTTTTTATATTAATTGTATTGATAGGAAATTTGATTCCCTGATTGTATTTTGTTTGACCAATCACCCAGATCTCATTTTATAAAGACGATAACAATGAGGTTAAGTAAATGTAAAATATAAATGAATAATAATGAAATTACTAAAAATTTTACTTCAAATAATAAACATCATCACTAGCTTACTAGTTAATTGAATGTTTTATTGAAACACTATCTTTCGATGTTCCTTACCCTTCTTTATTTTCTACTATTTTTGAAAATATTGTCCTTTAAGGTGTTCCTCTTCACCAATTTATATTATGGACATTGGTATTGGAATATAATTAGTTAATTTTGTTGGTGTACTCAATACTTTCTTAGATTTTTTTTCCCATGAGTTAAATATTTTTTTTACTATTTTTGATTCAACATCAAGAAATAGGATGCCAAATCCATTACCCTATTTATTTTAAATTTTCCTAGGATCTTCTCATCTTTAGAATTAAATTGGGTTTTAATGTTTTAACGAAATAATTCTCTTTGCACCATCATTTGAAACATTCTTTATAATATAATGATTAGATTGAATAAATATGCTCTCATCTCATTAACTGCACACATTTTATCATGTTTGAGGGTGTTTCTACACCAAAAGAGTGATTTTTCCTCCACATAAATTTGTATTCAAATTTTTCATATCCTTATGTTTACACTCTTTATCTCATTCCTTAACTAAACAAATGTATAATGATGAACTAATTTAGTCATATGTAATGCATGGACACTTTTAAAATGCATATAAAGGACCACTTCTCTCCTAGAAACAAATAACACAACCAAGTCCACTTAGTGGATAGGTTTCCAATCATGAAATTAATTAATCAATTCAATTTATTGTGGTCTAAAATATACAAGTCATAATAAACCAACAAAAACAAATAGTTTACATACCTTTCTTCATATTTAATTACTACAGTATCATCTCGTTTATATGGTTTCAGCTGCAACATGTATAAATATATTTAACACAATTGCATTGCCACAAGATTTATCTATATTTATTTCATTTGGAAGCAATTATATTACCTTTAAAATTATTTCATGTTGAATGATGATCCTATCATAAATTGAACCATTTGATTGTTCATAGTTAAGATCCTTGTAGTCTCAACCTTTCTAATGGCATGGTTTCCACAACCTACATCAAATTACCCATTTTTATATATTTCATCCCAAATTATAATAAATTTATCTTCACATGCAACTTTAATGTATATTTATTGTCTTAATATTGTGTTATCTTTTAAAATTTGTGAATCATATTCAAACCACTTCAAACTCCATCATGGAAATCATAATAAAAAAGTTTGTCCATCATCCTAAGAGTATATAATAAATGACATTTTCTAATAGTTCCATGTGAGGTTACATGTTAGATATATATTTTCATTTTATGTAAAAGTAAATGAATAATGTGATATTCACGGTACATTTTCATCTTTGATTTACTAACATTATAGTTATTCATAAATATCTTAATTATGGGTTGAAATATTTAATACATTGGTCAAACTAGTCTTCTCATGATTTTATTAGATTAAACTCAATGTTCAGTTCCTACTAATCATTTAATGTGGTGTTAAGAGATAAGATAAAACAATGACAATGCCTAGTAATGTAAAAATTAATTTAATAAAAGTAGTATTTAAGCACTTGCCTAGGGAAAGTCTAGTGTCATTGAGTATAACTTGTAAATAGTATAAAAAGTTCACCATCAATTATAACATGCTTATTTGTAACCATGTTCATGTATTTATTTAGGATAATGCACCATGGATAGAATTCATTGCCCATAACTTAAACTTTATTATTGCATACTATACTTGTTGTGGCCATGTAATCATGACATTCATACAATTTAAAATTGATAACATTATCATCAAACATCTTAATACCATTTTCATAGATAAAATGTAATTGATTCATTATGTTATTTGGATCTTCTAGGTCAACATCATTCATTAAAACCTATTTATACTCATTGCCATTAATTTTTTCTAGTCCTATACAAGACATCAGACCATTATCTTGTAGTAGCTCAAGTAACACCTCATAAATTTATTCACCTTTATCATAATAGACATGATAAACAATAACAATCTTGAAATTAACTTCATAAACTCTTGATCCAATTATTTTATCATATGAATCAACCATAAAATGTACATACACAATTATGTTAACTTTGACACTCATTATAACACCATATGTTTGGTCCTAAACCATATTTATTTCCTCAATTTATTGGGCACATAAATTAATCTCATCATAGACTAAGGTTTTGTTAAACCAAAAAACAATTAATGAGTGTCGATGTATTTTAAATATGTAAAATTATTATGTGACATGCTTGATTCAACAAACACTAATGTTAAGTTATGATACTTAACCTCACTATGGATCTCATCAATGAAATTTGACCAAAGTTTTTTGATTTTTTTTATCAAAGTGCACAATCACTTCTTCCATTGTAGATATTTCATCATAATTTTTACCTATGTAGTACCCTTGTGAACTAATAATGTCATTTTGATCCACATTATTAACATATTTCCTAGAAAACTATGACACTATATCCCTAAATAAGTATTTTCCCTCAACCATTTGATGATAATGCCATCTTGACCCTTTATTTAGGTTCATAAATCATATGAATGATTGTCTATTTTATGACATGATTTTATTTTATTTTTTTGTTCTTCAGTTGTTTCAAGTACATTTTTCATCACATGTGAAATTGGATCGACTACCTTTAATTTGCATTAAAGGTCAAACAAATTGAGTTATCACTTTTTATTGACTAACAAAATGTGTATTATGATTTTTTGCATCTAAATGTGCACTAATTATATATTTTTATACATATTATATAAATAAATGATAATAACCAACTTTATTGAGAGAAATACCTATGTTTATAGTTAAATGGCCTAACATGAAGGGAGTTTGATGGATTTCCATGTTAAATTGAGTTTAATGTCATAGTGTGAAGGGAGTTTGATGCCATATCACAAAGGTAGTTTGATGCCCTACCATGTTGAATGGTGTTTGAGTTAAATTCACATCAAGCATATTTAAAGGCTTCCTTCTATTTAGCTATCAAGAAACACTACCAACTATTATATTAGAATTTTTTGATGATAGTGGAGTTTAGAAATTAGTAGCCAAGTTATTTTGATCAACATTAATTTCTTTTTGAAGAGTAACATAAGCATCATGGGATACATGATCACCCTAAGAAACATAATCAACATAAGTAATTACAATTTTTCCTCCAATTTGAGTGTATTAGAGTTGAGTATTATTTTGTGAGAATATGGGAATATGAATAAATTTGGCCTTAGGTCTTCTTCCTATTTGTATAAGAATTTATGATAATGATTGGTTTACATAATCTTCCATTGTAAAATAATTAAAAAAATTAAACCCAACTATAATATAATTTTAAATTATATATATATTCATTCATTCATTCAAAGGAAAAATAGAATAATATAGTGTTCTTGTATTAGTTGAACTAAAAATATAAATGGTAGTGTTTTTATATTAGATGATTGAATAACATAAAGTATTTCATTGGTTATTTTTATTATTAAATGATCCAAAAACACAAATGATAGTGTACTTATTTATCTAATCATATATCATTAATAACTTTTTAGTTGTATTAGATAACCAACTAATATGACTAAGAGTGTGTTTGTATTAGCCTACTAGTGAATATAAATGACTGTGATTGTATTAACTAATTAGAAAACATAAATGAAAGAAAAAAAATATGTTTTTGAAACTCATGACCAAAAAATATTTTGTAAGAGGTTTAATAAAATTTACCAGCCTAGATTTGATGCATGTTTATAAGTGAGGGTTTTAAGTGAATATCTTATAATTATGTGAAGTGCTTGGCTAATAACAAAGACAACTTATGATGAAATTAAGATAATCATATTGTGTCTAAAATAGAGAAAAATTAGTTTGCCCATGATATATTTAATTTTAATTTTGAGAGGATAATATCATGTGCGCATCATGTAATAATCAAGTAAGTATCATGTATTTATCAAGTAAATATAATGTAAGTATTAAGTAAGCATCATTGATGTCTATCTAAAATATTTCAATGTGTGCCACATTCTAATCCCATTTTTAAATTTAATATTAAAGAGCATTTTCTAAGTGTTTAACCCTAAATGAGATTTTGTGGGTATCTATTTCACTTTAACATTAGGGTTGAGAATATATAATTGAAATGGTATAAGGGTGCTAATCAAATCTATAGCAAGACAATTAAATGTTAAAATTAAATATAAGTATAGACTAAATTTATTATGATGAGATAGTCTAAATATGGAAAGTAAAACTAGGCTAGATATAAAAATGATAAAGAAGAAAGTAATTAGATTTTTATAATGATAATGTAGTTCTAGATCAAGAATGGGATAAGAGTAGGTAGGAGGATAATTCTGTAACATTGGTCAAATTCTAGATATGGTGCCTCTAGCTATCTAGATAGTTACATCAACCCTAGATGATTACATCAACACTATTATCTAAGTCTAATGTTAATGCCATTTATGGAATATATAGTGAAATAGGATGTGACCACATAGATTCTTTGATGTTTGGATTTTCCTTCACTCTCATACATTCAAATATAGATCATGGATTATTGCTCTTTATGAAATGGTAAAACCCTAAATTTCCATATTTAATGTGACCTTGGGGAAAAATGGGTTAGTGGACATATGTTGTTGAGTTAACCTCAATGACATCATTATCAAAGGGATCTGCCTACATATCCAATAATATGAAGAGGGCCTCAAATTAATGTAATTCTCCCATATGTGTTGGATTATATGTGAATCATGTAATGTGTGTAAAAGGAAGTATAATAGTGACCTAGATTTTAACTTGGATAATTAGGTTATTGGGTTGATTATTTAGTACTTTAGACATGTAGATATATTATCCCTATGATTTATTTGGAAATAGGAATAAATAGGGAAGCTTTACTCAATTCAATTCTCTTTGGTCTTTCTCTAGGTGTTCATAGGTGAAGAATGAATGAGGGTTAATATTGAATTTATATCAATCCCTTTAGAGTAATAAATTTCATTAAATCACTTAGGTTTACCGATAGGATATGTTTCATTTGAAAATTGGATGACTTTATGGAACTATACACTTGTGTCAGGTCAAGGTAGTAACATTAAAACTATTGTCTATCCCAAGTGTTAGTGTTTATGGAGTATAAAAATAGGGACATGATCATATATGTTTTGTATTAACTAATTAGAAAACATAAATGAAAGGAAAAAAAATATGTTTTTGAAAATCATGACCAAAAAATATTTTGTAAGAGGTTTAATAAAATTTATCAGCCTAGATTTGATGCATGTTTATAAGTGAGGGTTTTGAGTGAATATCTTATAATTATGTGAAGTGCTTGGCTAATAACAAAGACAACTTATGATGAAATTAAGATAATCATATTGTGTCTAAAATAGACAAAAATTAGTTTACCCATGATATATTTAATTTTAATTTTGAGAGGATAATATCATGTACGCATCATGTAATAATCAAGTAAGTATCATGTATTTATCAAGTAAATATAATGTAAGTTCTATTTCACTTTAACATTAGGGTTGAGAATATATAATTGAAATGGTATAAGGGTGATAATCAAATCTATAGCAAGACAATTAAATGTTAAAATTAAATATAAGTATAGACTAAATTTATTATGATGAGATAGTCTAAATATGGAAAGTAAAACTAGGCTAGATATAAAAATGATAAAGAAGAAAGTAATTAGATTTTTATAATGATAATGTAGTTCTAGATCAAGAATGGGATAAGAGTAGGTAGGAGGATAATTCTGTAACATTGGTCAAATTCTAGATATGGTGCCTCTAGCTATCTAGATAGTTACATCAACCCTAGATGATTACATCAACACTATTATCTAAGTCTAATGTTAATGTCATTTATGGAATATATAGTGAAATAGGATGTGACCACATATATTCTTTGATGTTTGGATTTTCCTTCACTCTCATACATTCAAATATAGATCATGGATTATTGCTCCTTATGAAATGGTAAAACCCTAAATTTCCATATTTAATGTGACCTTGGGGAAAAATGGGTTAGTGGACATATGTTGTTGAGTTAACCTCAATGAAATCATTATCAAAGGGATCTGCCTACATATCCAATAATATGAAGAGGGCCTCAAATTAATGTAATTCTCCCATATGTGTTGGATTATATGTGAATCATGTAATGTGTGTAAAAGCAAGTACAATAGTGACCTAGATTTTAACTTGGATAATTAGGTTATTGGGTTGATTATTTAGTACTTCAGACATGTAGATATATTATCCCTATGATTTATTTGGAAATAGAAATAAATAGGGAAGCTTTACTCAATTCAATTCTCTTTGGTCTTTCTCTAGGTGTTCATAGGTGAAGAATGAATGAGGGTTAATATTGCATTTATATCAATCCCTTTGGAGTAATAAATTTCATTAAATCACTTAGGTTTACCAATATGATATGTTTCATTTGAAAATTGGATGACTTTATGGAACTATACACTTGTGTCAGGTCAAGGTAGTAACATTAACACTATTGTCTATCCCAAGTGTTAGTGTTTATGGAGTATAAAAATAGGGACATGATCAGAACTTGTAGAGGTGTAATATAAGTACATTTTAAATATTTATGGAAAGATATAATGTTTTTTTCATCAATTGACAAGAACCTATTCTCTCACATACATAAATACTAAATATATTACTAACATATTCCTTTTTTATGGGAATGAATAACTCCACAATCACTTGCCACTTCGAGGGGGATACCTCCTTAAGAGCAATGTTCAATTATAAATGACTTATTAAATGATCTACAACATCACCTAACCATTTATTTATATTATTTATTACCTACCCATCTCCTTATTCTAATGCATGTGGGATTATTCATCTAATAAATTACTATTACATGCTACTATTTATACTAGTTATTCCCATATCTAGGTACATTACATTCCATCCCCATTAAATATGTTTCACCCTCAAAACATGATAATAAATAAGAGGAAAAAATGAAGGCTAGACCATACATATGAAAAAAATGTTGAAGACTAGATAGAGGCGTGTCCATGCATTCTTTTTTGCTTCTAATTCTTTCATCAATGTTGGGATATGAAAATGGACATGAAAATTGTGAATGCAAGAAATATAGCATGATATGGAAGTACATAGAGAGATCTATATGAAATAACCTCAATGGAAGACATGTCAATTAGGAGGTTATAGTCTAGTATGAATATTTGAAGCTTTATAATCAGATGCTCAAATCTAGAACAATGGAACACAAAATAGGCTATCAAGTGAGCCAATTGAGGATATATGTTAGGCCCCTCAACATTGTTCCCTGATGGAGATGAATCCTTAGTTCTCTACTTGGGATATGTGATTGTTAGATTGAGCTCATCTGGGGTCGCTCAAGTATGGTGATTGCCTAAATGTACTCATTAGAGGATTATTTGGGTACTTCTAGTGCTTGCTCTGGTGCATTGACTACCATCTCAAGTTTAACTGGGGCCTACTTGGGCATTTCTATTTCTTCTTAGGTGTTATAAGGTCATGCACCAATGCTTTTGTGGTTTGAGGGGGCATTATTTGGAGACATTGTTAGTTGATGTGGTCTTCAGTGAGCTTGGATAAGTCAACAACTTCCCTTATTTTTTGAGGTTGCCACATTATAACCTCTTCTTGACGTTCCTCATAGAGTCCATTAATGAAGCACTCTATGAAAAAATCCTCAGACAAGCCTATAATGTGAGTGGTTAGTTGTTAAAATATTATTTGATATTCCTGTACTATGTCAATTTGTTGAATCTTAGTCAATGCACCTATGAGATGACCTTCACAGAAAATGGGAAACCCCATGAGAACTAGAAGAGTGGATGTTGATTTCAACTGAAAATGCATCCTTTACAATATGACCAATATTTTTATTTTTTATTTATTTATTTTATATATATATATATATATTGATTTTTTAAAGGATTAACTGGGTGTTGAGATCCATTGAAAATGCACCCCATTAGAAGAAAATTTTCTCCTTCTCACAATACTTATAATTGTGCAGTTATGAGTTACAATACTTAATTCTTAAAAAAAAAGTGGATAAATAGAAATTTTTGTAAATCCTTAAAGTATAACTATAAATAAAGTGTTTCATAACATTTTTCTTGAAAAAATATACATTTTCAAAAAAATAGTATCTAAAAATTCTTTATGGATCTCAAGTTAGAGTCCACAAAGGTACTTATAAACTATAGAAATAAGGCTCTATTGAAAAAAATGTACTTTTTGAATAATATAATGAGCTCCAAAAAATGATCAAATAAAATCACTAGGTTTACATCAAAATCATGATTCCAATAATTCTTTTAGAGGTTTATAACACTCATGGTTTGAAGGATATCACCTCTAGAGTGATAGCATGTCTAAATCACCTTTGAAGCAACCACTAGTGGTTAATACCTGATAATTTGCCCTAGTCACATGAGGTGGTTTACATTGATGGTTAATGCTAGTGGTCAACAACTATGCAACATGTAGATCACACTAGAATGTATTGTAGTCTTTAAATGTATGCCATGGGTGCCTCATTCATCCATTTTTGGCAAACAAATACTTTTTGGAAAGATCTCAAAGAAAGAAATATAAAAAATATATTTGTAGCCAATGTTTTTAACATAAAATTAAAATAATATACTGATTGAAAATTCAGAAATAACTAAAACTTATACCTAGTAAATTTAGGGATTTGATTTCTTGATCTTCAAATATCAGATCTAGACAAACTAGATATGTACACCTATGTTTTGAGGTGATACAATTGCATTGGTATAGTCAAAATGACTATAAAATGCACCAAAAATTTGTTTACATAATATAACACACCCTAATACACATGAATAAAAATTGATCTGATACCAAATAAGGGGAACCTGATATTCATATTCACCCAATGATAATCTAGACTATATATATTAAACTCAAATGCTGATTACACAAAATATTCCTTTTATGAAAGGAAGAACTCTAAATCACTTGCCACTTTGAGGGGGCTACCTCCTTAAGAGCAATGCTCAATTAAAAATGACTTCTTGGATGATCTACAACATCACCCACCCCTTTATTTATATTATTTCTTACATACCCATCTCCTTATTCTAAGGCATGTGGGATTATTCATCTAATGCATTATTATTACATACTACTATTTCTACTAGTTATTCCCCTATCTAGGTACATTAAATTAATATAATATTATTTAGACTAAAGATATAGGCTAAGAGGCAAAAGATAAAGTAGATTCAAGGATTATGGAAGTAAGGAGAGAGTAGAATTAGGAGGAACAACCAATGTCTTTTTTCTCCAAGTGTACAAGACTGAGGTGATACATAATCATAAAATATCATCCACTTTACCCCCCTTTTAATCTAGTATTGAAATTTTTGGTTTAAAGGATAGGAATAAGTATTTGGGTGTTTGTGCACAACTTATATTTGCTTGAGTTGAATTTAAGTGCTTTGTTGGTGACTGACCTACAACAAAGAACATGTTATAGTGTAAAATTAGTACATATAATTTGGGTTAAGAGGTACTTAAAATAAATTGAAATTGAAAGAGAAAGGTTTAGGATTACAAATGTGTGTGATGTAACCATCATACCTATTGGTAAGTTGTTTTTGAAAAAGATGTATCATTTTAAGGTTCTAAAATTGAGATTAGGATAAATATTTAAAGTGCATATATCCAAGGAGATAGAGATAGAGATATTGGAAGGCACATGCCCCCAATATTGGAGTAAAAGTGAGTTTCCACTTGGTAATTTTTATAACATGGTAAGGTTAGGTGATCAAGTCCAAACTAAAAACTTGGTAAGATTGAGTGATTTAATCACCTCAACCATACCAAAAAGTGAACCAATTACTATAGTATATTGACTCAATATGGTGCATCAGTATGTGAAATGTTTTTGGAAATTAAAACTAATTTAAATTTTTAAATATTAGGCACATGTTGTATATCATATGTAGCTTAGATATGTCTCATGATGAAAATATGTGTAAAAATGGTACAAATATATATAATTCTACCACAATTATGAATCTAAATCATATAATTATATGTTTTATCTAATTCAAATAACTAGGTAAGTGTGGAAGAAATGCTTCAAAAGCATGCACCCACTATATATTGATAAATCTAAAAATTGATATAAGTACCAATGTGTAGGACATGTTTACAAAACATGCCTCCACTATAAATTGGAGATATTGAATATTGAATAGATGTGGAGAACATGCTTTCAAAGCATGCCCCCATTGAATATTTAAAATAATATAAGTACTATATACTAAATAAATGTGAAGAACATGCTTCCAAAACATGCCCCCACTAAATTTGCAAATTGATATAAGTATGAAATATTGAATGTGGAGAAAATGATTCCATAACATGCCCCCAATGAATATGAGAATGTTTCTAAGTGTGGAGAACATGGTTCCCACTCATGACCCCAAAAATATGCCCCTCTTTTGAGGTGAGGGAAAGATAGGAACTGGAGTTACCTCACCTTAAAAAGGTAAGACAATGGTATAATCTGTAGATGTAACCATGTAGCATATAAAATAAACATGTCTTGGTAAATACGTCATTTAAGGACATGAACCAATGTGATCACATGTAGGCTTAATATTCATGATACATATCATGTAAATGTATAGATAGTAATACTATAATTTCAACATTTAAAAAACCATGCACATAAGAACAATCAAAATCAAGTCAATAAATAATGGTCGAGAGAGACCATAAATAAGTGACATGTTCAAATGTGACACAATTGAAAGGACATGACTAAGTTGAATATCTATGGAAAAAAGAATGACATATTTAAATGTCCATACAACACATGACATATGTAAATGTTGATTAAAGATTACATTGGCATGGGGGCCATAAGAAAAGGAACATATTCAAATGCTTAAAAAAGCTATACAAGGAACTCAAAGAATTCCATAAAATAAAAAAGAAGCAACCAACATAAACATGTTATAGTAGCCCATGGATATAATGTGTTAGAAAAGTATGTCAAGTGCATAGAATATGAAGTACCCTATGTAAGATCTAATCATGGATTATATTCACGTGTTAGTAAATATGTAAGATCAAACATGATAGCATAGAGTGATAATTGAATCATATAACCTATGTGTATAAAGATTAAATAACTAGATGCCCCTAGTGTCTATATGACATGAGTAGAAGGAAATCCCAACATATGAAATAAGAGTATATCATGAATCTATGCATGTCTGTATGACACCTAAATATAAGTGTGACACATATGTGTATGTAAGAGTAACTGAGTATGTTTTCCATCAACATTGAAATAACATATGGATGCCAAGGAGCTAATATAATATGGAATTACATATAGTGTTTTTGCTTTTTTGTGTTATTTTTTTTTCATTTTTTGGTATTTTTGGAATTTAGGAAAGATAATTCTATGATGACATCCAAATAATGGTCATATATGTCTCCCAATTTTAAATATGGTGTATTACCCCATGTACACAACCAAAGAACATATAAAGGTGTAATATCTATCACTATAGTATTTATGGTTCTCTACGTATGTGAAATAGAACATGAGGTCATGAACTAATAGTAGGAGTAACCAACGTGGGGGTTTTTAGAACCCATCATTGAGTGTTTGTTTTTTATTTGGAATAGAATTAAGAGGAAAATGTGAAGGTGATTGTGATATATAAACATGGTGTGTGGTAGAATATTAGGATTCTATGGAATCCACTATATGTTTTGGATGTAATGGTCTCTCAAGTATCAATAACCTAGTAAAGGGGATTACCTATTATTTACCCTTTTATGCTAGATTAGACTTATAAGGCTTGATAAATAGTTATCTAGGTATAAGTTTCTTCTCTTTAAGAGGATACTTATATTGAATTTTAGAAACTATAATTACTTGATTGGCATGAGTTTATTTGACACACCCATGCACTAAATAAGTTACTACTCAAAGAGTGTATATCCAAAGTCCTCCCAATAACATATCAAAGATGTATGTGGAATGGATAAATAAAAATGTAGTAACCACATGTGTAGGATAATCCTATAAAGATAAGTCAATCTTCCTAAGAACATTTTAGGAGGTCCCATTCAATGCTCTAATTGATCTAGTAGATGGGTTTAAATCATTATGAGTATAACCTAAGTGTGTAATTAATGTCATGGTTTACACAATTATCAATAATAACACTATGTATTGGATCTTTATTAAAGTATACTCAAATTAATAGGGAATGAATATTATATCCATCATCCTTAATTTCACTATCATCAAAGGAAATAATAGGTCTCTAAACTCTAAGAGGTATATGCCATGTGTAAATACTAATAATCCCATCTATTGGATGTTTATAATGTGATGGAGAATATGTTAGTTTATGGTTTTGGTTCACTTTTAGATGGTCTTACAAAGGATTTCCAAATAATTTTCATTTATGGTGATCATTGGGTTATGAACCTGATTCTTATAAAGGATCATTGAATTAAATATTTTGGTCATCGATAAGATCTTAGATATTATGATTCAATATAAATCATCTACTCATATAATTTCATATTACTTGGTGATAATAATAATAATAATTCACAATATATCCTTTGGGTAGATGTTGAATCATATCAACATCAATAGGATGAGGGAGAGATATAAGTTGGCACTATAGTAACTATGGGAATAATGAATCTAGAGACTAAGGTAAATGTGTAAATTGTCTCCTTAGTGCATTATATAATTCAATACAATTAGGTTGTTGTGATACTATGTTAACCATGGTGGTTGTTTCTTTTTTAGGATCAAAAGGTTTTACCTTATATATTGGTTTTATTGAAAATTATGTACTGGATATAGATGTAGCTAGTGTGTTTACTACATAATTGAGCTTATTGAATGATATAAGCTTCATTTAATGGTGCCATACAACATTAAATAAATCATCAAAATATTGAAACTTATTAAAGATAATGGACTCATGTAAAGGAAGAAGAAAAATTTTCTTGAATATGTTTTGTAACTCTTTATCTATAATAGGATTGGTCATTTTGGCTAGCATTTTCTTATATCTTAAGACATATTCATTGATAGGTTTATTGGTTCTATTTTTTATTTTGGAAATTTGGGCATAAGAAACTTTTTCAAAAATGTTAATGGAAAAGAGTGCTAAAATTGATTTGAAAGAGGTTTGAATACTTTTATATATTGGAGAGGTAGATCATAAAACCACCTCAAAGCATAGTCTTTAAGTATTTTTGTGAATAATTTGGTCAAAAGTTTATAATTTTAATCATATTCGATGCATGATACATAGAAAATTTGAATATGTTGTTTAGGATCTCCCTTACCATCATAAATGTGAACCTAGGTGCAACAAATCTAGTTGGCAAAGGGTGAAAAGATAGTTCAAGTGGAAGAGGGTTATGTAAGACATCTTGTGATTTTATAGCATGAGGCTATTTTAAATATTTTTGTTCAATAGTTATAATATTTTCCTCCAAGATTTTTATAACTTGAAATAATGATTTAACTATAGGCCTAGTGAGAGTTAGATTAACAAGTTGATTAGTCACCAAAGGTGATGAAAACATGTTTTATGTAGTAATAGGCATTGAAATTATTATTTGTTTTAAAACAATAGGTAAGTCCATAATAAATTTATCAATATTAGTTTTAGGGACAAAAGGTTTAAACACATAATCCATTCCCCCATTATATGTAAGTGGATTGATAAGTGTGGGTTGAGTTATAGTACCTTCTAAAGATTCACTAGTATTAGGTGAGGCAACCTTGGTTTTATCTTGTTTACTTTATTTAATCTCTTATAACATACAAAAATAAATATATTAATACCTTTTTAGTATTGATATGAATAATAAATTATTCATGATATTTCATTTGGAATCAAGTTTTTTCACCAACATTTTCCATTACTTCACAAATAAAAATTTCTAAAATTTGTAACAATAAAAAAACCATAATTTATCCTAGGGTTTTATGATCAAATATCAAGTTCACCAAATGTTTAATCCAAAATAATGTTGGTATGTTCTTCAATTTAATCTTATGGTTAAGAATATAAAAATGAACTAGAAAAAGGATGATAATCATATCTATAGTAGGTCAATTAAATTCTAAACTCATATATAATCATACATTAGATTTATTACATTGAGATAGTTTAAATATGGAAACTAAAACTAGGATAGATATATAAATGAAAATTAATAGAAATACTTATCTTGTTCTGATTCTAATGTAGTTCTAGATCTAGAATAGACTAAGAGTAGGTAGAAAGATAATTTTGGAATAATTGTTAGATTTTAGATCTAGTTCTTGTAGCTATCTAGACAATTGCATCAGCCCTTGATGGTTGTGTTAACACTACTATCTAAAAATAACAATAATGTCCTATATGGAATATATGGAGAAATAGGAAGTGACCACCTAGATGCTTATAGGTTTGGCTTTGCCTTATACTAATGCATTCAGATTTGTGTCATGGATTGTCACTATTTGTAAAATTATAAAACTCTAGATTTCTTTCTTAAATGTGACCTTGGGAGAAAATGGGTTAGTGGGAACATGGTGTTGATATAAACCAAATTAATTCATTGTCAAAGGATAATACTTACATATCTAATACTTTGAAGAGGGCCTCAAGCTAATGTAGTTCTCCCTTACATGTTGATTTGTGTGTGAATCATGCAATGTGTGTAAAATCAAGTACACCACTAACCTATCTTGTAACTTAGAAAATTAGTCTATTGGGAAAATGATTTATTACTTTATACTTTTATATTTTTTCCCTATGAATTTTTTGGAAATATGAATAAGTACAGAAGTTGTGCTCAATTGAATGCTCTTTGGTCTTTTTCTAGGTCTTTGTAGGTGAGGAATGAATGAGGGTTGATCTTGTATTTATATCAATCCCTTTGGAGTAATAAATATCATTAAATAACTTAGGATAACCATTAGGATATGTTTCATTTATAAATTGGATGAATTTAGGGCATTAGACACTGGCATCATGTCAAGACAATAATGTCGATGTTACTATCTATTCTAGACATTAGTGTCCAAGAGTATAACAATAGGTACAGGATCATAACATATAGAAGTGTAATATAAGTACATTTTAAGTATTCTAGGAAATATATAATGTTTATGTCATCAATATAATATTGGTTGGACTAAGAGATAGGCCAAGGGGCACAAGATAAAGTAGATGTGAGGCTTATGAAAGCAAAGAGAGAGTAGAGCTAAGAAGAACAACCAAGGTCTGAGATTGCCAAGTGTACAATAATGAGGTGCTATATAATCACAAAATATCATTAACACTAAGTGTTTATGTTGTTTTATAAAATTTAATATTTTATAATAATTTTATGATTTCAAATAAAAATCATAATTTTTTTTATTACTAAACTCAACTTTAACACCCTCTAACCCAATATTAGTTGATAAGTTTAATATTTTCTAGTTGCATGGGTTTATTTAATACATAAAATGTAACTTGTAATATTTTTTAAAAATGATAAAATTAAATGATCAACCAATAAGAAAGGAGTCCTTTTAAAAAAAAATTCACAATAGGAGAGCCATTACTCTTAGGCTTTTTCTTATGGTTATTGTGAGATACTCTCTTGGTAATTTCCTTATCTTTATAGGATTTATCTTGGTTATTTTTTGGACATTGAGTTTTATATTCAATTTTTTTGTGGATATTATTTCTTTTTTCTCTCCTTTTATGATTTCATGTTTCACCTTTTTAAATGTTGTGTACTCCTATTTATACCTTTGTGACATTTTGTTTGTGTTTGGTTTTTTACTTCTCTTACATTGAAGTTTATATCATACAATAGTTATTTGTGTCCTTATTTTTAATTGGATTTTTTTTTTGTTAATGGATGAAAAGGATATTTTTAAAGGTCCCCAACCATTTTAAAAATTTAATCAATACAAAAACAAATGAAATATATAGAGAGACAAATAATAAATAGTTATACTCAACAGTACATTAGACTGGAACAAGACCAACTATCAGCTAAACGTTAGCAAAACATCCTTCAACCTTCAGTAAAGAGGGAAAAGAGAGAATAATGAAACTAAGGGTAACACAAAAAAAATAAAACCAAAAATGGATAGATATAAAATTTAAATCTAAAATAATTCTAGCTTTATACAAATCTTCCCCCCTTAATATTGGAATTTGGGTCTACATTTAGTTGGTTCTTGTAACTTAGAGCACCTTATCACTCTATCACTAGTATGAATCATTCATTTTGAATTGGTTTTCATAGTATCAAAATTCCAACCATCCTCTCCACATTATTGGGTGAATTTTATCCCCCTTTCCTCCAAATATTTTCTCAAATACTCATTATGCATGGAACCCTCCCAAAAGGAAAGAACTCTCAAGTATTTAACATCTATCTCTGGAGGTTGACCTTGAGTTTTAGTATTTGAGATGATGAGGTCCATTTTTACATCTCCTTATTGATATTTTAATAGTTCTTATACCTTATATAATCCTATCCCCCATTCTTAAAATCAAATACTACCAACTCCTCCATCAAAGTACGATTTAGGCCTTCTTCAGTCTCTTTTAAATGAATGTGTTCCTAGACAAACAACTCTAAATGTTATCCATCATAAAAAAATTCATGATCATGATCATAATCATATGACATTGAATTATTGTTACTATACCCCAAATAATCCTATTCAATAGTGGCTTCCATCTCTTATTCATGAGTGTTAAATGGTGTTACATCTTTTAGATCTACTTTTTGAGGTATGGTTAAAACTACCTCTTTATTTTGTTTAGTTACTAACTTTAAATATACTTATATCTCTAAAAATTTTTTACTCACTTATTTCATACTCGGGTACCTTTTTAACCCCTCTTTCCAAGAAGAATTTTTTTTTCATAGGGCCTCCTTTATTCTCAACTCTAATTGATCATGTTGCTTGATATGACATATACTAGAGATACATCCTAATCTCTAGCAAAAAAAGTAATACGATATAATTTGGTTCCATTCCCCATATTTTGACATTATCATTAATAATTATAGAAGTTATTTACTCATGAAAACATTGATGTATAATCTAGTAGTCATAAGTCTTATCCTAGATTTTGTGACTATGTCAAGGGAGAGAAAATAGAAAATATAATTATCTATTCATTTCAATACATCCTCCTCCCAAAATTATAGTGGTAACCCAATTATATTCACCTAAATTTAGATTTGGTTGAAATTTTACTTCTCAAGGTGTATACCTAGAGTCCATTTTTTGAGGGAAAGGCTAATTTTTCCCATAAACTAAGGTCCTCTAAAGAGAGCTTTGGATCAATCCTCTTGATTTGAGAAGTATATGACAAATAAATATTTTATTAGAGATAAAACATAAATCTATCTTTTGGGTTACATTTTTTGTTTTCCCATTATCTGATAGAGTTGATATTCGGTCTTTTCCATTCAAAATTATGTACTAAAGAATTCATCCATCTATGTTGATCTCTGTCAAGAAAAGTGTCAAGTATTTGGAGGAAATGAAAACCTTACTCCACTATAGTATTTAAACCCTAAATTTTAGTAATTTTTTTTATAACAACTAATCACTTTATTTACCCAAGAGTTAGGGTCAAAAATAGGGGATAAACCCTTCTTACTTTCTACATCAGTAATGAAGTCACCCATTTTGTCCTTCATTGTATATACACCACATAAGACTGAATTTGGCTTCTTTTCTTCACATAAATATCCATGCCAAAATTTAAATTCAAAGGGACTTGGGTGTGAACATTTCTGACATAGTATTGTATGTACCTTAAACTCTATTATATCCAAGTGGCCATCCTCTATCTTGGTGTTTGCATTCAATCCTTTTGGAAATATTCTCTTAAAAAAATTATTTGGATGAGATAAATCATACATGGTTCCAAATATATTATATTTATTATTCATACTAATATTTTTAGACCATATCCTATAATAAATAGGCCATTTGATATCTATAATAGATCCTATAACCATTTCACAACACATTCTTTGTTTACTAACTTCTACCCTTGATTCATACATCCTCCAATTTGGGAATACCATGTCTTCACGTTGATCACCTTTAAATTCATAAAAATCATCATATAATTTGGATTTACATCCTCCTACTCCTCTCCATAATTATAACACATAAACCAAGTTTTGAAATTTATATGCATGTTATCTATCAATATCCTACCCAAACTAGTTTTTTCATATACATATTTAATTGTATTGTTACTTATCTTAATTTGAATGAATTTTTATTTTTTTAGTTGTAAGTATCCTTGTTATTTATAATAATTTATTTTCCATTATCCACTTCTTTGGATATTTTGGTTTTAACCTAACACTATTGATATTATCTTACCAATTTTCTAAGTTTTTCAATCAATTATTAGAGTTATATACTTACAACCATTTATTGACCATCCTATTTATGTGTGAATTTATTTTATCCATTTTAGCCTCATTCCCTTAGGTTTTATCAAATGTATTTTCTATTACCTCCATCCATAGTATGACACTTACATTTAATAATTCAATAAAAATTGAAGTCAAGGCATGTATATGTTACTTTTAGTCATTCATTTATCAAAAATTAATTCAAATTCTATTTTAATTTATTCTATTTGGTGTTGTCTTATATCTTTCTCAAAGCACATTTAGGCCTATGGTTATTTCAAATGTAGATTAACCTATGCTACATCTATGGTCATTCTAGGTCCTTATCCAATCATCCAAGTATATTAAGGCTCTATTGTTATGAACTTATTCTATTCCTAGTCTATTGAGAGAAAAAGTATAGTTATAGGTCATTCTAGCACATACATACACTATGTTTTGAGCTAGACAATTATGTCCATGGATATTTTTATTATCTATTTTGATACATGCAAGTGTGCCTATTTCTATTTTAGCTCTATATGTGATCCCAAGGCTTGATATTATTCATGTAACTTATGAATCCATATCCTTCATATAAAAACATACGTATACTTTTTAGTGGATAAAACCTAAAAAACATTAATAAGTTTAATGGACTTACCTAGCCCTAATCCCCAATAAAGATTAATAACAACCTACATATCCAATAATCTAAAGAGGGAGATCAATCCACATGTAATTTTCCCCATTAGTGTCAATGTGAAATTATGCTCCTTTTCTATATGAATTAACCTATTGGTATATATTTCAACACTTTGAAATTTTCTCTTGAATTGGCTTTGTATGCTTTAGACTTGGATTTTGATTACTATTAGTGAATGATTTTTTATTAAAAATAATAAGATAATTTTCTCAATGTGTAGTAGTGTAGAGATGTGTGATAGATAAGTACAAAATTTATAATAAGTATATAATTGATTTATATTTATATGCATCTATTTTTTTAATTTATCATTCCAAGGGCATGTTAGGTAGATTGGTCTACCCATAGGAATGATTTTATTTTAGAAATTTACCTTTTATAGATGAAAGAAAAATGTTAGATTTTATTGATAACATATCAATGGTACTGAATGAATTTAATATTCTTATTTAGGAGAAAATAACATTGATTTTTTGATATCTGGATATGATATTTCAGTCTTATGGCATAAATTGGGAGAATTCCTGAGGTGGATAATAGTAACTTGAAAGGGCTATACCCATAGATAATATGTGGATGTGAGAGAATGGGTGATTATAATAATATATGTACACACAAGTCATGTAGGATTAACGTAGGTCAAAAAAAAAAATTCAAGTGCTTACTAATAGATTTTAGTATCTATAGGTTTTGTTTTTTATGGTTCTCAACTTATAACACATATATATATCCAATAGGGGTTGAGCATTAATACTTCTCATTCATGTTTTTTAGAGTTACATATCCTTTGGTTATGATCATCCATGGAATTATATAATTAAGTTTAACTAAAAGTAGCTTGGTTTGCATACCATTAAGTTTATTCATTCCCTAACTTTTCAATTCTAAGTAATTCAATGATATATATTATTTCATTTTTCTGTCATGAGTGAAAATTTATCTATACATGTTCCTTGTATGTTTTTCATGAATGAAGCAAGATAATTTGGGCCATACCTATTAACATAAATATGATTAAAAATAAGTATGAAATACAAGACTAAAATATGAGAATTTATAGACACACAAATTTATTATTATATGTATCGCCCTCATGTGTTACTCAAAAATGTACTACAAATTTTTTATTTTAATTAAATTAATTGATCGACTTAATCACACTTGTGCAAAGAAAATGAACCCATGCTTACCAACATAATTAATATCTCACCCCTATTCAAAATAATTATTATTACATTTTAATCCATAATTAATCCTTTTGGAATAATATGGAAGGTCTAATAAATTAATCTTGATTTTATAAAATCTAATGATAGGTTACAATCTTGGGATGTGTGCATTATGAGCCCAAAAGTTACTGATACTCTAAGGTTTGGGCCATTTTTAAGTTATCTGATATTAATTCCTTTTTCCAATAAAATTATTTCAATGAAAATATATTTAAGGTTGAATATATGCCTATACATCTTACTCAAGATCATCCTCCATCTCTAATTATCATTATGGAACAACCACTTTAATAGTTCCACCGAGTCATAAAGACATGGGAAGTCTATAAATTTAAGCATATTATCCATAAGTAGATCCTTTGATATAATTCTAATGATTATCCTTGGGATTAAAATAATCCCCAAATTAAATGAGGATAGAGTTTTCTATGGATTCTAATATATTTATGTGTTTAATGATTTGATGAGTAGGACAGTCATATAAATTTAACCTGACACTTATAAACCAATATGCCTAACTAAATCATGAACGTTTCCCATTGGATGATAATATGTCTCCTTAATTAGTTGTCTAATGTTGCATTACATTTTTTCACATAATCAAGGACTAGGTTTAATGTTAAAAAATAGTCCCTTCCCTTTACCCTATAAGTGAGAGTTATGATGACACACATCACCTTCTTATTGACTTGAAATCTCATAAGGGAAGAGAAATAAAGACATGTCATGTTATACTCCACATTACGATGCTATAAATTAGATAAATATAGATCTAATAAGGGGTTGCATCCCTTTGAGTGAGTGTGAATACATAGTTTATTTACATGGCAACATGAAATCACCTCATAAGCATGTAGTCTCCCTAGCTATAAATGTCTTAGCCAAAAGTCATGAATCCATGATATTTTTAAAATGCACCATGTGGAAACATGTTACTTCCTTAATCAAAATATACCTTGCTATAAAATTCTTTGGTTAAATTTTTAAGGTTACAACACTCTATCATGTGGAACTGACTAAAGGGTTGGATACCTTAGACTAAGTGATGCCAAAAGGTCCATCCATATGGTGGCTTGTGATTTATTCACTATCCCATAGGCTAGTCAATGAAAATGCCTCTTCTAAAAGTTATGAAACCATGACTAAACATGCATACGATAAGTGGTAAACTCAAATTTCCTCACAATCCTTCATACCTCATAATCAATTCCAAATTGCCTTGCAATTTTTTACTATGTGAGTACATAGAATCATGACACATGGAAT
>JARHVA010009094.1:342500-369616 GCA_037957365.1 Torreya grandis | reverse complement strand
CCGGTGGGACAAGGATTGCATCCCATTAAAGAGTTCTTGATGTTGCTCTTCAACACATAATCCTTTGGAGGCATGAATCCAAGCATCAATGGAAAATATAAGTGAATATAATCTATTATAATCATCCTAGGTGTCTAAAATTTAGAATATCTATATGTATCATAATTATTCTTTTGGTCAAGATGCATATTATATGCCTTCATATTACATATCAGGTTCATGGCATTAATGGTTTCACCCCAAGTATAGGTACTACTTTTTTATTCATGGGAGTTTTGGTAACACTATTTTAACTAATTATTCAATTTATATTTTTATTCTCCAATATTCTAAGGCATTTGAGACTTGACTATCTATACCCCACTCACTTCATCCTCTCAATGGACTATCAATTATAAGGTGACTATGTGAGTTTCAAAATAAGGTAGTGAAAGATCAAAAGTTGCTTTATGAGAAATAAACATATTAAAAACATAGGTAATTTATCCAAAATAATTATCCATCTCTCCCATTACTTTCACCATTAGTTTCTGGAACTCAAAAATGGACCAAACAATGAAGAAATTGAATTTTGCCTAAAGGGCCATCTATAGGCCTACCTATGGAAAGATGCATTTGTGTGTCAGATGAATATTTAAGGTTAAATAAGTTTTAAAATATTAAATTATTTAATAATTATATATTATCATAACTTTAAATTAGGTAGGATCCATCACAATAAGAAATTCTAAATATCAATGAAGCATACCTAAAACTAGCCCTATATCCCTGTCTAGTTAAAATGTGAGATATGGCTACTTGTGATTCAAGATCAAAAGGTATATGGGAGAGAGAAATAAAAATAATATATTATCTAATTTTTTTTTAAATCATAAAAAAAATCAATATAACAAATGATAAAAATGCCTTCACATGTGTAGTCATGAAGCTTATATGTAGACCTATAGGTCTGTCATTGGTCTAAATGAGAAAAACATTGGTATAAGGTGAAATTGATGTTAAATAATGATTTAAAGAGATTATGATAAATATAAAATGACAAATAAATATGTTCTAAATATCATCAATTGACAAGAGGCCTATAAAGAGGATGAAACTCTAGCATGACAGTATATAGGCCTAATTGAAGACCATAATTTAGATTTGTATCGATATTTATGTTAATAACTAAAATAACTAAAAAATAATTTATAAGGACTAAAAAGTGACATGAGAACAAATCAAGGATACAAACCCTCATTTTATAGTCAAAAAACCTAAATAAGACCTACAAGTTTGTGTTCAAATTGTAAATATAATATACAGTATTGAGTTGAGTTAAATATTGGGAAGAGAAGGATACTATTGGAGATATAGTTAATAGGTTTTTATTCTATGGGAGGAAATAAAACAATAAAAATTGAAATTTTTGAGCTTTAACAAGGTTTGAGCCTTGGCATAAGCCTATAGTCTAGTCATAGATTTAACGAAGAAAAGACATGCCCTCTGTACAAGATAAAGAGATTGGAAGGGAAAGAGTGGTATATGAAAATATTATTAGGTCCCATAAGAGATATAAATACCACTCAAGGCCAATATAATCCTATTTAATAAGGTTTCTACATCTAAATTGTAGTCAAGAACCTAAAAGCCATAAACATGCCATTTTAGATGGTTGTAAGAAAGAGATGTGTTTTTTTTTTGAGGATATTAGGTGGTAAGAGTGGAAATGATACATATAAATAATTTAAATATACTAAAATGGTATATAAATGGTTTCTTAAGATTATTTTAGGAAATTATAGGGGTTGAAAAGCCTAGTTAGGCCTAGAAGGCCTAAATTTGCACATATATGCATGAGTACTACTATATTGTAGAATATTACTTATTGGGGATTAATTTGAAGAGTTAATAATTTATGAATATCTTTAGGACATTTATTAAATATTTCAATAGGTTTTGAATCCTTCAATTTTTAGGAAAAGGACAAACACATGCTACTAGGGTTATTTTCATCAAACTACCCTTAAACCTTAGTTATAGGATTTTGAGGTTAGAAATGGGGTTTTAGGAATGGATGATGAATAAAAAGATTGGAAAAATTAATTAAATGATTCATATATCATCATAAGTATTTTATATCTAAAACCAAATGTTTTTTCACTTTGTTATGCACAAACACTCTCTCAAACTTCTCAACAAGCCTGCCAGTCAAAAAATGGCCATTTTATCTTGATTAGAACTATATGGATAAGGTGAATGGTATAAAAATATGCTATAGATAATTTAATACCCTTTTATACTCAAACTTATTGGAATTTTTTTAGGTATTGAGGCCTTATGGGATATGAACAATTGTTAAGAAACTAGGCTACCTAAGACCCTCTTTAAACCCTCATAATGATTCGATGGAGGAAATTGACTTCTTAGGCACTCAAAATAATTTTTTTTGACCTTAAAGGAACTTTAAAATCATTACTCACTCCTATAGTGTCCTCAAATTATAAGTTGCCTATACCTTCACCTGTATAGATGCATTTAATGTTGTGTGTTTTAGGGTTTTGGGGCTTAAAATATGGGTTTTCGACATATGAGATGATGAAAGACAATGAAAAATTTGGTGTGAAGAGTTTTATATATTATCATATTCCCAAAACCACTCCTTTACCTCTTAAAGTAATCATATATGTTTAAATTCCAAGGATAATGAAAAAATCCTTACGAGAAGGTGATGTAGTCACCTAGGGAAGACAAAGCAACATGGTTAGATTAATTGGAAACTATGGATAATTATATAATATGATTTTAGCATATAATATAGGATCTTGTGATTTATATCATATTCTCATGAAATTCTTATGTCCATTCCAATGGATAATACTAAGCAAGTTAGATGTAATGAACTAGTAAGCCTATAAGCCTAATGAAGGAGATCTCTACCATTGAAAGGAGTGAATAAAAGGTGTCAATGGAAGATAAGGAAGATTTTGTAATCATAATATGACATGGAGGTTTATTCATGAATCCAAGATTCCATATGTTAGGTTGTAAATTTTAACTGTCCCTTCAAGAAGTGCTTGTAACTCTTTAAACAAAATCTCTTATGCCACTTGGTGAAGTTCCTCATCAAGTTTATCCAACAAATGCTAATGAGATGGATAAAAATTATCTTATAATCTCTTCCATTTTTCATTGTAAAAAAATTTATGTGGATGGAACTTATCTATGCATCATGTATGCCTCTCTTTTTTTTTTAATCTTCTTCTCACATTCTCCTATATATGTAGCCTTGACTAGCTTGTTATGAATCCTTTAGTTAAGTATGGTGAATCCTTGATCAACTAAAAACTTTTAATATGAATTTTAATGATGAAATAATTTTATTCTTACCTTCTCAATTTGTTTCAACTAGTGTACTTGTGTTATTGTTGATGAATGCTAGTAGTAGTGCTTTTACTCTCTCTCTCTCTCTCATTTGTCCTCTCCTACCTATTTGTAAAATCAAGTGTATTATTTTAGGTCATATGGTGATTTTGAGGCATGTTTGCATGATTTTAAATTATATTTTTGTCATTAGTGTCCTTATTAGTCCTCTTGACTAGACCTCTCATTCAATGTATTATCTATGACCTCCATGTTGAAACACTCATGCTTGAAGGTCCTTGTAGAGGAGTGTGATCAGATTTATGTCTAGTTCATGATGGTCAAGTTTAGGGTGTTAATCTGGTGCTTCACCTCCCTATATTAGTTTATTTTTAGTCTCTCTTACCCTTTTCACTTAAAATTAGTATGTCTAGTAGTAGTTCAAGGTGATATCATCAAAGAAACTAGCCCTATCTATAGATTCACCTTATTGATTAGGCCACCCAAATCCTAGAGGTGTATCCATGCTATCACTAAGTGAGGAGGCTTGAATAACATCCTCATGTTTTATTTATAATAGGTATTTTTAATGATATGTGTATCATCCATAATGAGGTATGCTATGTAGAAATTAGGTAATAATTAAAAATAATGGTTTAACATTAAAAAAATTATATATTTAAAATATGCACTTTCCTCTCTACAAACCCATATAATTTTTTTTAAAGATAAAATCTTCCTGATTAGATGTGTCAAAAAAAATGAAAAAGACTCCTAAATTTTGTAAATATCATGTGCATTTCTTCATGACTAGTTTTAGGCTAGGTTCAGACCTCCCCAAGCCTAAACTTGAAGCACTTCTAGAGGGAAAGTGTAGAAGTCAAACATTGAAATGTTCAAATGGTGTATACCCTTTTTCATGGGCCTATGCCTCATTAAATGCATTTTCCTATTTAGAACTACTCCAAAAAAGGACATGCATGCTTTGTAAAATGTCATACACCTTTCATAGTTCACAAATTTATTTGAATTCACTTATTAATTCTACATTTTACAAAATTCAACTAGTTTTTTCTATTGACACTCTACAAATTATCCATTTAATTTATCTTTATTAGCATATATTCTTTAATTTTTACTCTAGATATAGACATACTTGTGTAAATATAGATAATGGGGTTAGGTATCCACCACAAAAGACCAAATAAATAACTAAAAATTGAGTAAATTGAAGTCAAGAGAGAAAAATAAATGAAAATACAAGGAGAAAAGAGAGCATCCATAAGATTTTCTACACAAGGTGAAGGTACTTCCTCCAAACTAGGTAATAATTCAAATGAAAATAACATGTCCAATTACATAGAATTTAATTTAGATATGTATTCAAATGAGATAAGAGAACTTAATCAATCCTTATTACATAATGAAATTCAAAATTTAGAACAACTAACTATTGAGTTTGCCTTATGTGATGGAACACATGGAGAAACACAATTTAATGAAACATCCATCCATAATGAATTTATTGAACAAGATAATCAACATCATGTAATGACCACAATTCATCTCTCCTAATGAAGAGGAATTCACTTCGCTTATAGGGTCTAATGTACCTATCCAACACTCTAATATCCCTTCTATGGTTAAAGTGGTAACACCATCTAATTTAACACAAAATATAGCTTGTAGACATACACCTCCAAGGATAGTGTGATGAAGACAAAGGTATATGTCTGAAATAGATTAAAAATGATAGAACGTATGGAATGTAAAATGTCAAAAATACAAGTTCAACATCATACTTAACATGTATGGGATAATGTATTTGAGAATAAAATCCATACAAAATGATGTCAACTATTATTCAATTAATGAAAATGTAAAAAATATGCCCTATGATGCATAATTTAGGGTTAATAACAACCAATACAGAGGGAAGAAATAATGTAATAGTAAAGAATCTATTTAACATATTTGATGCAATATGCAATATAACTCAAAAAAATATAGTAATGTGGAAATATGTGTAATAATAGAATCTATAGTGAGTGTGAGTAAGTCAACATACCAAGATCAATTCATTAGCTAAATAAGTACATCCCTAAAATTGAATAGGAGAATTCTAATAAATGACATAAAAATAATAACATGACTTGATGACCCTCTCCTCACAGATTGTTGGGCATTTAGTGGCAAACTCCCACAAAAATATAAGTTAGTTGAAGGAACAAGACATTTGATTAAAAAAAATTGACACAAAAACACAAGGGTATCATCTAATATAAAATATGTTGTTACAATAAGAAAAGGTTAATAAAACTATGAGCCACATGAAAAACATTTCTTAGACATGACCCAAACATAATTTTATAAAAAATATATTGAAAATTTTAATGGGTAATTGATAATTAGCCAAAGGTCATTTTTGATGTGAAGGCCTTTCTATGTTAAAATTAATGAGACATGCATCACACATTATTTTAGGATCCATGCTGAATTTTCTATGAATTTTTATATTCTTCACCATAAATATTATAATTTACATACTAACAAGATTATGCAAGAATGTATGCTAGTTTCCCCTCCTAAATTGTCAAGAGAGTTAATCCCAACTATTTTATTTAAAATACCTAAGGGATAGTTTTTTTTCCAAAAAATGTCTATATGGAATATGTAACACTTGTGGTGGTTTGTCAAATTTGAATAGTTGTATGCATGAAGAAATTTCACATGAATTTGGAAAGCAACTAGTTGATTTTAAGAAGTACAAATATGTAAAGTATGTAGTAAAATATGAAAAAAATTCATCAAGATGTGATTTGGTTATGATCCAATTATGTGTATATAATTTCATGTTTGAATTCAAGAAGAATATTATCTAAAAATATGCAAGACATGCACACAAGTAAAAATGGATAGATAATCAATTCAATATTTGCAAGGAAAACTTACAAATTAGGACCATTGTCTAGGTTTTTTAATTTATTTATAAATAAAAATTATAACCACAAAATTAGGTTGAATCTCAATACTATAATTCAATTTAATTTGGAAATTTTATGCATATGATAAAATAAAGGACAATATAAATATTTTGAGGGAGTAATCAGTTTTATATGAGAAATGATAGATTTCATTCTCCATAGTTTTTCTAAGGTTTTTTGAGGTATTTTTTTATAAATATGAATGAAAGAGAAATCATGTTCAATACACACTACATTTGGTCATACAATTATGTAGGATAGTTTAAGAATTATTGAATATTTTGTTGGTTAAGTAGGATGCATAATAAGAAAGGGGTTCAACATTTTTACAGTTTCTTTGAGGTTAGGCATGTCAAAGGGGAACACTATGGTGTAGTTTCATGTGTAAAAATATCCCTTAAAAAGAATAGATAAAATAAAAGGATGATTCTAATTTGATTGATGCCGCAAGTATTGTGACTTGGTGTAATACTTTTTTCTCATAGATTAGATAAATATTGTCATGTGAAAATATTATTTTGGTTAATGAAAGAATAAAATAATATAATCTATGGATATTGAAGTATAATATATGGATCAAGTATTTTCCACTCCATTCAAAGCTCAAATTCTAGTTCATGGATTATTTATACTAGATATATGGCATGTTTTTGTTTATGTTATATAGAATTTAATTAGAATGAATGTGAGTCTAAATAATGGGTTGATTAATGGTATTGTCAACCCATAACACCTATGGAGAGTAATAGTTCATTCTAACCAATAGGGGACTATGAAATGGCATCATCAGATGACTTTGACCACATCTCAAATCTTGTACAACTAGGAACAGTTTATTTATAATTTAAATGTATCCTTCTATTAGAATTATATCTTACTTTTTTCCTACATGTCCTTAAAATTTAATTATAATATAAATACATGGCATATTTTTGTAGTAATTTCAACTTAGGATAATGATGAGATAATAGACTACTATTTGTCTTATTGTGTAGAGGTAAAAAATAAATTAACCACAACTGTAATAGATGGAAAAGACTTAGTTTATTCCACTAGATCTATGGTGGTCACAAGAACTTGGATTTTTAGATACATTCATAAAAAAATAAAACAATGGTTATTTAAGGAATTTGAAACACATAGGGTGGTGCTTAATTATCCAAATCTATTTATCTGTAAAAAAATTCAAATGATCAAATATCATGGAAATCCTTAAAACAAAATTTTATGGAAAGTTTGTCAATTCGAGCATGAAGTGATTCTTAAAACACTTAAAATAAGAGTTGATATTGAAGGTACATTGGATTGAATTGGTAAGGTTAACATTAAATTCATTTATCATTTAAAATTATTTTTAGTTAACTTATTTTATTTACTATATTTTAATTTTAAATTATTTTGTCATTGTGTTAATTTGCGTTTGATTTTTAAAAAAATAAATTTATTTTAGGTTAGTGGTACCAGATGAGCTTCCACCTTAATTTGGTTGGTATCATGAGTAGATAAGATTATCTTCTTGAAATAAAGAGAATCCTAAAAAATAATACGTGTTGAGTAGATACATTTCTTCCTCATCCTGAGTGGAAGAGAATGCTTTGAGGTGATTAAAGGACTTAATCATATAACTATAGTAGTTTATGATTCATCTCTATGCATTGAGATGTGTCATCGAATATAGTTCACTAATTTGTCTAGCGAGTCAAAATATACACCTCCTACTCATCCAATTTTAGTCTCTTAAGAGACATTTGGTTGTGAGAGAAAACTCATTTATATGTCTCACTCATCCTAAATAACATACAATCTTTTAGGGAGTGGTAATAGGACTCTATCATGCAACTATATATGTGGATGGCTCATCTTTACCCCTCAATTTTTTCCTATAATGTGCAAAAAACTTAGGTTAGTTTTCCCATTCAGGGATGAGAAGCTTATCTTTAGGGTTTCCTCTAAATGAATGAAAATGTATGCCTTAGGTCTTGATAGAGAGTAAAGTGTGACCATTCCAACATCTATATGCCCGTCTAGATGTGTCAGCAAATATGGTTCAGGGATAGCGAGTCAAAAGATACACCTCCCACTGACCAAATGTTGATCTTTAAAGAGAGATTTAGTTGTGAGAGAAAAATCACTATCATGTCTCACTCATATTGAGTTCCATGTAATCCTATAAGGGGTGATAAGAGGACTCATTAATATAATTTTATAAATTTATGGCTCATCTATACCCCTCATGGTTCTCCTTAAACATGCGGTGAAATTTCACTTAATTTTCTCACTCATGGAATAGATTTTCCTCTTCAGAGATGCCTACAAACAACTAAAAATTTAAACCTTAAGGATTAACATATAGTGTAAGGTGGTAATTCCAATGTTAAAATATCCATCTAGATGCATCTGTAAAGATGGTTCATTGATTGTGCTCATGAGTCAAAAGATAAGCCTCTCACTGACCAATGTTTGCTCTCTTAAGAAACATTTAGATACAAGAGAAGATTATCTATTATGTCTCACTTATCTCAAGTACAAAAAAATAATTTTAGGGTGCTAAGAGGACTTGTATGTACAACTATAGGTGTTGAAAACTCATCTCTAATCCTCATGGTTCTCTTGAAACACATATTAGAGGTTTGATTAGTTTTCCCACTTAGGTACGAGAATCTTCTCTTAAGGGATGCCTCCAAATAGTTATAACTTTATACCTTAAGGCCCAACATATATTGGAGTGTGGATATTATAACATTAAAATTCCCATCTAAATGTGTCGATGAAGATGTTTCATTGATTGGCCTAGTGTGTCAAAAGATATGCCTCCCACTAAGCAATTTTTTATCTCTTAAGAGACATTTAGATACAAGATAAAAATCACTATCATGTCTCACTCATTGTAAGAGACCTAGAATCCTAAAAGGGGTGTTAAGAGGACTAGTTCATGTAACTATATACACTAACAAATCATCTCTACCCCTCATAGTTTTCCCATAATTCATAGTAGAAGTTTAGTCAATTTTCCTACTTAAGGATGAGAAAAATATCTTTAAGGATGCACCTAGCCAACTATAAATTTCAATATTAGGGAATAGAAAAGAGTGGATGGTAGAAATTATAACATTAAAACACCCATCTAGATGAATTTTCATATATGGTTTGTTGATTTTGATAATGAGTAAAAATATATGCCTCTCACTAACCAACTTTTGGTCTCTTAAGAGACATTTAGCTATGAGATAAAAATCATCATGTATCTCTCATCCTAAGTGGCTTGAAATAATATATGGGATGTTATTAATAATTTTACATATAACTATATGAGTGAATGACTCATCTCCACCCCTCACAATTTTCTTGTAATATGTAGTAGAAGTTCGATTAGTTTTCTCACTTAGGGACAAGAAGATTCTCTTTAGGGATGCCTCCAAATGACAATAAATTTCCATCCTAGGGCCTTAATGAGAGTAGAGGGTGGACATTATAGAATTAAAAAAACCATATAGATTTATCTGCATAGATAGTTTAGTTAGTTTTCTCACACAAGGATGAGAAGATTCTCTTTAGGGATGCCTCTAAATGATTGAGACTTTCCATTTTAGGGCCCAATAGAGAGCATAGAGTGGCCATTATATTTTTAAAATGTCTATATAGACATGTCTATGAATATGGTTAGTCATTTGTCATAATAATTCAAAAGATACACCTCACTTACCAACTTTTGGTCTCTTAAGACACATTTGGATACAAGAAAAAACTCTTTGCCCTATCTCACTCATCCTAAGTTGCACAAAATATTCTAGGGAATGTTAAGAGGACTTTCTTGTGTAACTATAGGAGATGAATAATCATCTCTACCCCTCATGATTCTCTTGAAACATGTAGTGGAAGTTTGGTTAATTTTTCCACTCATAAATAAGAAGCTTCTCTTTGGAGATGCCTCTAAATGATTATAACTTTCATCCTCGGTCTGATAAAGAGTAGAGGGTGGAAATATATAACTAAAACACCCATCTAGATGTTTCCATGTATATGATTCATTAATTGAGATAGTAAGTCAAAATATACTCCTCCCACTGACCAAATTTTGGTCTCTTAAGAGTCATTTGTTTGTGAGAGAAAATTTGTTGTCATGTCTTACTCATCTTGAGTGGCATGAAACCCTCTAGGGGATGTTAATATAAATCATCTACAAAACTATATGAGCTAAAATATTATCTCTAACCCTTAAAATTATCCTACATTGTGTGGCAAAATTTTGGTCAGTTTTCCCACTCCAAGATAAGAACCTTCTTTTCAAGGATGCCTCTAAATGTCTAGAACTTTCCATCTTAGGGACCAATAGAGAGTGGAGAGTGTAAATTATAGAATTAAAAATCACATCTAGATGCATCCCCATAGATATTTAATCAATTGGGATAATGAGTCAAAATATATGACTCCCATTGACCAACTTTTGGTCTCTTAAAAGACATCTGGCTACAAGAGAAAACTTGTTATCATGTATTGCTCATCCTAAGTGGCATATAATATAATGAGGGATGTTAAGAGGACTATCTCATGAAATTATAGGAGATAAAATATCATATCTACCCATCATAATTATCTTGAAATGTGTATCATAAGTTTGGTTAATTTTCCCACTTAGTGACAAGATGCTTCTCTTTAGGGATACCTCCAAATGACTACAAATTTTCATCCTAGGGCATGACAAAGAGAAAAGGGTGATTATTTTAGTGTTAAAATACCTATTCATATGTGTCCACATATATGGTTTATAAATTAGGCTAATGATCCAAAAGACATGCTTCCCACTAACCAAATTCTGGTTTCTAAAGAAGTATTTGACTAAAAGAGAAAACTCATTGACATGCCTCACTCATCTCAAGAGGAAAAAAATACTCTAGGGGATGTTAATAAGACTTATTCATCAAACTATAAAATCTAAAAACTCATCTCTACTCCTCATAGTTCTCCTACAACATTAGGTATAAGTTCAATCAGTTTCCCACTCGGGGATGAGAAGCTTCTCTTCTAAGATGCCTCCAAATGATTGTAACTTTACATGTGGGGATTGATAAATAGAGGAGGGTGGAAATTATATCATTAAAATGTCTACCTAGATGTATATACATATAAATTTCATCTATTGGGCTAGTGAGTCAAAATATATGCCTCTCAATAACCAACTTGTGGTCTCTTAAGAGACATTTGGATGTGATATTAAACCCAATGCCATGTTTTACTCATCCTAAATAACATGAAATACTACATAGGATGTTAAAATATCTCACCCATGTAACTATAGGAGTTAATGACTCATCTATATCCCTCATAGTTCTCTTTTAATGTATGGTGGAAGTTTGGTCAATTTTCTAACTTAGGGATGAGAAGCTTCTCTTCAAGGATGCCTCCAAATGACTACGAATTTCCATCCTAAGGCCTAGGGGAGAGTGGAGTGTGGAAATTATAGCATTAAAATTCCCATCTAAATGCCTCCACATAGGTGGTTCATTTATTGGGATATAAATTCAAAAGGTATGCCTCCCACTAACCAAATTTTAGTCTTTTTAGAGACATTTAACTATAAATAAAAAACTCGCTACTATGTCTCACTCTTCTTAAGTGGCATATAATAGTTTGGGGGATGTTAAAAAAACTTAACCATGTAAATATAAGATCTAACAAATCATATCTAGCCCTCACTATTATCTTGTAATGTGTTGTGTATGTTTGGTTAGTTTCCCACTTAGGGATGAAAAGCTTTTCTTTAGGGATACCTCCAAATGATTGTAACTTCCATCCTGAAGCCTGACAGAGAGTGGAGGGTGGACATTCTAGTGTTAAAATTTTCATTAGAATGTGTATGTGTATATGGTTCATTGATTGGGATAGTGAGTTAAAATATATGCCTCCTACTAACTAATTTTTGGTTTCTTAAGAGACATCTAGCTGTGAGAGAAAACTCACTTCCATGTCTCATGCATATTGAGTGGCACAAAATTATATAGGGGATGTTAATAGAAATTGATTGTTTAACTATAGGATTTGATGGCTCATCTCTGCCCCTCTTAGCTATCCTAAAATGTGTGGTGGAATTTTAGTTAATTTTCCCACTTAGCGATGAGAAGCTTCTCTTTAGGGATGCTTCTAAATGACTAAAAATTTCCATCTCTAGACCCAAAAGAGAGTGGATGTTGTCCATTATAGAATTAAAACACCCATATATGCATGTTTATATAGATGCTTCACTTATTGGGCTAATAATTTAAAAGATACACCTCCCATAGACCAACTTTTAGTCTCTTAAGAGACATTTGGCTATGTGATAAAAATTGATTTCATGTCTCACTCATCCTTAGTGAAATAAAATAATCTATGGAATGTTAATATGACTCACTCATGAAACTATAGGAAGTAATAGCTTATCTATACCCTTCATGATTTTCCTATAATTTATGTCATAAGTTAGGTTAGTTTCCCCCTTAGGGACATGAATCTTCTCTTCAGGGATGCCTCTAAATGATTGTAACTTTCAACCTCAAGTACTAATGGAGAGTGGATGGTGATCACTGCAACATTTATATGTCAATCTAGATCATAATTGAAGATGGTTGTTTAATTTTCCTAAAGAGGAGAATATTATAGGGGATGTTATTTATATACACATGTTATTATTGACTTTTCAAGTCATCTTGACCTTGCATCACCTTATATGCTAATAACCAAGTTTCTATGCCAAGATCAGTTGATTATGAGATTTAGAATTACATTCATGTGTTTGATCTCCTTGCATCAAAATTGAGCATCTAATGATCATTCATGGGTATTCCATATATTTTTAAGATTTAATAAGGTCTTAGGAGTATTTGAGAGTTTATAAAGTTCATTTTAGCCCTTATACAAACTTGTTTGATGACTTCAATGGCATAAAAAGTATTTTGAAGTGAAAATATATCAAAATAGGGGTCTTAAGTCATTCATTAAGGTCATTTTAAAGGGTGAAACATTCAAAAAGGAGACAAAGGTTTTTCAGAGGTTTAAGAATCATTCTTAATCTCTTAAAGTATGTACTTATTATTCAAAAGGGTATTTTTGACTTGTTTCCTCCTACCCTTTGCTTCTTTGTAGGTTATTATAAACTTTCAATGTGTAAAAATCTCATTCAAACCAACTTTAGACTTGTTTCAAGGTGATCAATAAGATTGCATGTTCATGTAGGTAGAAACAAGGGTTTCAAAGCTTATCAAAGATAACCTATAGGGTTGTATCCTTTTTAAAATATTTAATGGGTCTCTTATAACTTTTCATATTTCCAAGATGAATTCTAAGCATGGTAAAGACCACAAGTTGTATGTCTACAATAGTGTTTTTTGAGGGTGTTTTAGAAGTCTATCACTAAGGTCCTTCTCACATATTTAAATTTTTTATAGGTATAGAGGACAGAGAGGTTTTAAAACATGGAGATTTTAGGTATATGATAACATGAGGACACAAAGCAAGGTTTTAATATTTCTAATGTTGAAAGTCAAAGAAATCATGACCTAGCCATAGATTTAAGTTTACATAAAGAATACAAGAAAGAATGGATTTTAAGTGAATAATCTTAAGGATTTCAATCATGATTGAGAATACAAGGATATTTCAAGCACCTAAAAGCATGAAGGTGTGTATTTAGGGACCAAGACAAAGTATTTTTAGCCAATAAGTGATTTTAGTTGATTAAAGAGCATTTTCAAATCATGGAAACTGTATTAAACTTTTTTTTTAAGATGTAAAACCTCTTCAATTAGTTGGTGTTGATGACAATCATGTAAAAGAGCTCTAGATGGGTTAGTTAGGCCTATTTTAGTTAGAATAAAGACCTATTTTTATGTAGAAGACCTAGTAAGGGATTTAGACATTAAGAATAGGTCAAGATCAGTTATATTCTATCTAACATTCATACCCAAGGGAAATTAGCAAATTCAAGGATTTTAAATGTAAGAAGACCAAGTCTATTTCATTGAAAGTTTTCTAAAAGAGATAACTTGATAAAAATTGGGGTGATTTACCCTTTGATACACTAAGATTCATTGTAGTCATCATAACATCAGTACTTATGTTTCATGAAAGTTAAACATTTGAAATATTCATGAACATGTTTAAAAAATAATAATGACATACATATGAAGTACATATGTGTACATGACTTATAAAAATGTATGATTCACATGTAAATATGTCAAATAGTATATGTGTATGCAAATTATGTCAAAATGACATAAAAAATAAGACATGTATTGAGATATAATCTAGACCATAAAATGTAAATATACAAAATGTTCCATATAGGAATATAGTGTGGGCCATATCAACATAAAAAATAAATTGTGCCTATAACTAGACCCCTAACACAATAACTATATCTCCTGATCGTCATTGTCTCCAAAAAAATTATGATTCCTTGCCATAGATGTAGAACCATTGGTGTTTTATGAATCAATATAGGGATAAACTCTCCTCTTAGCATTTGAATTATCCGAGGTCTCTTTTTTAACCTCATAAAACTATGGCATCTACACAACATATGAAATATAAATTTTAAAGCATTAAATAATATATTGAAAATGATATAGTTGCCTTGAACAAAAAAGTTCAAGACGATGATTTTGTACTCACCATATGCCACCTAAATGGTTGTCTTAGGATACATGACTATTAATATATTTATGATGGAGTATCTTATAAGCATACATATATCATTAGATCTAGATGTGCAAACAAATATAAATATGACACAGAGTATCATTTCTTGAAGCTAAATAAATTCACTATGTGTTCTTGCATTCTATGTATTTGAATTAGGTGCTATGAGGGAGATATTGGATGTTTTTCTAATCCATGTGGGATACCCATAACATTTTTCATCATATATAAAACCAATAAATGAAATAGGTCAATTATAAACCAAATAAACTAAACATAATTTAAGATAAATAAAAATTAATATTATCCCTTTTGTACATAAAGAGAAAGTGAGAGAGGGATATAAAGAGAGAAATTATTCCTTCAAGTACCAAAACTATTGAGTATACAATATATTTAAACAATAATATTTAGTTATAGTGTCTACACATTCATAAATGGATAAATAACTAGAAGAGACATAAATACAACTTTGCATGAACTAGATATAGACTAATGAAGTAGGGACTCAACATTTTCACATTTCCTTCCATTAGCTCATATTTATCATTGTAATTTATTTTCTAAAAAAAGAGTATGCTTGAATAATATTATTTGCTAACTAAGAGGATGCTCATATTTACTATATTGTTAATTTTGTAAAAAAGATTATAATTGAACATTATTTCCTTTCTTTATGTATTTAGAATCCTTTTTTATTGACCACCTTCTGTTGGGATTGGTCACATTTACACCACTTTATGAGATCCTGACCTTCATTATTTAGTTATTACATATGTAAGTAGAAATTTGTTATCAGTAAACTTGCTATGACATGTTTGGTGTTGTTGAGGTATATGAGAAAACACATTTCAACTAGATGAAGTATCCTCCTACCACAATTTTATTACTTTTATTAATTATTTTCTCATCCTTGATATAAGAAGATGAAGAATCCTATCGACTTGGGAGTGAACTCCATTTACTAGAACCAATTCAAAATATTTTAAGGAGCCAATTGAGTGGAAAAAATGATAATGATGGAGTCAAATAGTTAATTTTCCATGTATTATTTCTCATAACTTGAATTCAATCCGATTCCTTCCAAATTCCATTTATCAAATGTACACAAAAAAATAGCCATCACATTAAAAACATTATATTCTTACAGATACCATTGATTGTTTAATGAGGATCTCCCTATACTTTCCTAATAACATCTTATATAAGGTGTCTCAATATTATAGAATATTTTATATTGTATCAATTTTATACAATATCTTCATCACAAATGTAAGACTTTCTAACATTCTCTTAGATGGTAATTTTGAATCTCATTTCTCAAATTTTAGCATTTCCAAGTTCATTTCTTTAGTCCAAAACCATACATGTGCATATGTTATGGGTACCATTAGTTATAATAACCATGAATATGCAATAAAATTAAGGCTTAATTATAAATATGATGCGTATCATTATGAAAATTTTCTTTTGGAGTTGCTAATGGGCATAAAATTTTGGACAATGGCTCAAATTTGATTCAATTGATTCTATTTAAAGTAAACAATAACATGATCATGTAAATTTTTGATACAAAAGTTACAAAAACCTATAAGTATCCTAAAATTATATAATATGTCTTTTATTTGGTCATAATTTTCACTAATAATTGACCTTTTAATTTACTAACCACACATGCATTTTTTAAATGACTGGAACTAAGCATGTTCTTAATATCATAATGAACCAACCAACTAGTAATAACAACTACAAGAATTATCTAGAATAATACATGTGGATAGAAAGAATAGAGATGTGATTGGTATCATAAGAATAACTATAGTGAGTTTGTTTGTGATCAAATTACATCAAATAAAGATTGTGTTGATATAATTTTTTCTACATTAAACTGCGAGCATATTATGTAGTTGAGAATGAGATATATACCTTATACTAAGTAATTATTAACATTTTGACTATCAATGTTATTGGCATCGTAGGTTTTGTCTTGTTATCAATATAAAATCATCATGACCTAGCTCATATTTGTTTTGGCTTAAAATAAAAATGTGAGATAATAATGTTAGTGAGTAAAGAAACATACACAAAATTTTAAATGTAAGTTAAATGCAACATCTTACAAAGTTACAAGATTTTAAGGAAAAACTTATTGAAAATGAAACACAAATATACTACACTTAAGAGAGTGTTTCAAATATATCTAGGATACCATGCTTATAATAAATACGTAGCCACAAAAAATATAATAAAATTTGATAACTACACTAATTGGACAAAAATATATCACTAAAAAACTAAAATTCAGGTGCATAATACACAAAATTGTGATTTAACATTAAATAGTAAATTTTAAGTAATTTGTGACTTTCCAAACCTATGTTTAGGGTGTTATAGTACTGATTTTAGCCTCAACAATAGAATCCAAGGTAACTGAGGTACCTAAAATATTAGTGATCATATATACAAGTAAAAAATGAAATGTTCAATCAAATATTAGTCAATTAAGTAAACATATACTAAAAAATAAACTTAATATTCTTTTACATACATAAATAAACTTTAAATAAAATTAAACATATATGTCAAATATAGATTGTGAAGTAGATAAGTCTTGCGTAACATGTTGATGTGTGATGAGGGGAGGTGGTGAAGTAACTAAAAATGGCATAAAGTCTAGTTGCTAGTGTTATGAGGTGTTGAATTATATACAAGTGATGTAAACTCTAGAATGATAGTCTCCTAATCTCATGATGCAAATCTATATGGCATATACTTAGGTGTGTTGGTGTTCTAAGGTATTGAAAAATAATAGATGGAATATAATGTTTAATGCTATTGTCTAGAGATATTGAAGCTACTATAAATGGCATAGACTATTGGGTAGTAATGTGATGCACAAATATAGGTCTAGTCTCCACTAATGTATCATATGTATTTTTCACCTAAATAGGAGGTCCAATACACTTCATCCCACATAATGTGTAATGATGTATAAAAATTGTAGGATGACTATAAGTAACAGAGACAATAGCACTAATACCACTATCACCAATAGTGGTATGGACACTAAAACCATTACAACTATAACAAATAGTAGGAGGGACACTAATATATGTCCCACCACCTAAATCCTATGTATAAATCATTAATGTATGCATCACATGGTCAATCATAACTTGTGTGAGACTAGTAACCACTTTAAGGGTGTCCATCTATGTGGTACAATGAACATTTTTAGGGATATAACCATGTGTTATTATACTTCTATTTTTTAAAACCTGGTTAGGGTGGTTTTGGTCCCACCTAGAAATAGGTCTATCAAATTAGGATCCACCTCTCATACCTTAGGAGGCCTTCATGTCAAAATAATTTGGGATTTTTTACATCACAAACTCATGATAATTTTTTCTCAAAAAATATAATGAGACCTCATTATTATTTCATGGAGGTTCATCAAACACCATCCACCACCTATCTCAAAAGTAATTTTTTCATCTCTATAGGAACACACCAATCAATGCTAATATGTTTGTAACTTGTTAGTGATGGTTGGTTGGTTCCATGCTTAAGAAAAAAATCACACACATCTTATTTTATTATTTTATTTTTTTATCATATGATAATTTATTAGAATAATATTGTTTCAAGACCTCTCTTTGATGCCAGATTGCATCAAGTTATGAAGTGACATTTCCCACTTAATTAAACACAATCTCCAATGTACTTGAAAGTGACTTACATCCACTATGACTTGAGGATTGACACAAACTATTGATAATAATTTACATTTTTTGGCATTTTATGTTATATTATTCATACAATTTGTATTCTTCTTCTTTGAAGTTAAATTGTTAAGGATTTTGATCATGGTTTTGTTTTGTATTTTCTATAGGCATTGGGTCTATTGATTTTTGTAGCTATATTTATAAATATATAAATTTTTAAGGTAATATGAAAGAGTTTAATGAAAATCTAATTTCAAAACCCTATGCATATAAACATATAAATTGAAACCCTAAAATTAAAATTTAACAATCAACATACTTGAGACCAAAATCAAAATTTTGAATCACGTTGGTAGGATATAAATCCAAAGCACACACATCCTCTTAAAAACATGAAAACTCCTTAACTTCATGGTTTTGAGATAAACAAATAACAAAGTCAAAAAAATAGAGAAAATAAAAATGTTGTACACCTTTTTATAACCACAAAGGTTGTATGCCCTTTGGCCCCAAAATGGCATACACCCTTTTGAAAGGGTTGTATGTCATTTTCCTTTGAAATCATGCCAAAATTTTCTAGGCATGAAAAATTTAAAAAAAAGGCATACATCCTTTTAAAAAGGGCATATGCACTTTTTTAAAAAACTCTCCCCATGAATGTCACCTTTTTTGTCCCCTAACTTTGTGCATTAACCCTCCTAGATATTTTGACTACATTGATTCCAAATTGACTTTAGGTTTAGAAATAATAGTAATTTTTGATTACACAAAGTGCCTCAAAAAATGGCCCCAAAGGAGTCATACTAAAGAGGTTTAAAAATATCTAATGGTTGTTGGTGAATTCCACAACTTAAGGAAATCATAATCAAACCTTAGTTTCAACAAATTCATTGTTTAGGTATTTATTTTTGATTGATTCTAAAAAATTAATGTATAATTTTTTTGAGATAATTATAACAAAATATCTAAATGGTTAATTAATTTTTAACTTGGTTAAAGTGTAAGTTTTGGATAAATTTAAATTATAAATTAGCTTAATGGAGTAGGCTAGTTGTTAGTTAGTTTATTAAAGTAAAAACATAAAATTTCCATGTAATTTAAGTGGTGGTGGGATTAAATCCCCACCACTATATTGGTTGGATCTCCACCACTAGATCTAGGGTTTCCAACCTTTTCCATAATTTTATTTCTAGGCATAACAAAAGTTGACACTTAATATTTTTCTTCATTTCTTTTTTTTTATATTGTTTCTAAGAATTTAATGTATAAAAAGTTTGAGTTAATTCCTACCCCTATGAGTTGGGGTTGGCTTCACATTTATCACCCCTCCCCTTGCTAGGGGTTTGGGATGGCTGGCTATGCCATCATCCCCACTCCTATCCAAAGGTGGGTGGGCAATGGTTTAGATGACCCACCCCACTATGTATTATTATTATTGGTTAAATATTTTGTCGATCAGCGTACAGATAAACAAAATAGGTCTGATTAGCAAAAGTAGGAAGATTAGTCATCCAAATGTGTAGGTTTACCAAATTAGAAGGGGAATGATCTCTTCTCTCATCAAGGGGAGGTTCCCTATAGGTATGCTATATATATATATATATATATATATATATATATATATATATATATATATATATATATATATATATATATATATATATATATATAAAACAAAAAATAATACTCAAGGTTAGGACAAACCATCCATCTCTCTTTTTTCAGAGATGATGCATGCAAATCAAATGAAAAACTTAGGGGAAATGATAAAAAGTACTCCTCTTATTTCATAAGTACTATTCAACAAACCACAAGAATACTCCTGGTAGTAAATGCAAAATGTAACCAAGGACGTAGTAACTAGCAAATTGAGATGCAGCACAAAGTCTTCACCTAAATTGCCCAAGAATAAGATACAAAGGACAATGAGGGCACAAAGTCATCCCAAGGTCCTTTACACAGAAATGACAAGAAAACACACTGAAAGACAATAATGGGGGCACAAAGTCTCTCCACAATTGACTTCAGGACACCTTCTTGACTAATTTCACTAATCCTACTTTTTGAATTAAAGGAACAAAAAATATATTAAGGAAAAAGACATAAGAACAGTTTCCCCAATAATAAAGATATCACAACACAAAGTCTGAAAAGTCCCTTGATTTCTTATTCCAATAACAAAATATGATCAAAAAACTAAGCTCAAAGTCTCAATAATGCCTTTCAATTTGGACAGAGTTTCATTCTGATTGTCAAAAAGAGATATGTTTACAATAAAAGAGAGTCCCTTATATAGCCACTTCAAGAAGGACTCAGGAACAGTAACACATCATGTTGCATTGAAATTTGTTAAGAAGACAGGCTAAAACTTAGGGGTGTTTACCCATTTTCTTTTCTCAATGTAGAGAAACAAGTCACGCTATTGAAAGTTTGCATCTTTTGATGTCCACCTGGTGATCTGATCTTTCTTCATCATTCCTTCTTTTTTGGTTAATTGAATTAGGTCATTAGATTCAATTTGCTATTCTGTTCCTTCCTCGCTTCTTGCTGGTCTTGGCCTTAAAGCCTATGAATGCATTTGAGTGTCTAGATTACAAGGATCAATGACTATTTTATGAGCTTTGAAATTGATGATCACACGCTTATCACTACATTTTCAATGGCTAGTTCACTGCTCTTAAATTTGATGTCTTTAGGTGCATCACCCCTTAGTCCTTATTTGGTTTTCCTATTTTGCATCCTCTTGAAGGGAAGGTGACCCTTTAGCTTTGGGGGAGTGTCCTTTTAGTTGGCAGCTGAGAGTCCCCTGTAAGGGCACCTGCCCTTTAGGGTCTTTTGATGGCCTTTTATCTTCGACAGTCTCTCACAGATATTTCCTATGGATATTTCCTATGGACAATTCCCGTGGGCATTTTCCCCAAGATTTCTCCATGGTAATTTTCCCATAGACAAAAAGTCTGTAGAAATTATTCTATTTTGTTTCATTTGCCTTGGTCTTTGTGAATTCCTTCGAGATTTCCTCCCATGGCTTCTTTCTCGAATTCCTTCAGACTTTTTGTCTGAAGGAATTACTTCAGAAAAAAAGTCTATAGGAATTGTTTCTTGCCTTAGTCTTTTTTGAATTCCTTAAACAAAAATTTGAAAGAATTACCTTTGCGGCCTTCTTTGAAAATGACCCTTTCGAAGGGTACTTTTGTCAACCAAGTGCCCTCTACAAGGGCACTTGTCCTTCGAGAGGCTTCTTTGAATTTTTGCATTGAACCACTCCTTTGAACTGAGATGATGAACCAAGGTGATGAACCAATTATTGAACCAAAGCATTAAACCGTTTGGTTGAACCAAACGTTGAACCGCTTGGTTGAACCAAAATGGTTCAATGTGATGAACCCTTTGATTGAACCAAGTCTTTGAACCAAGTGAATGAAGCAAAGTGTTGAACCAAGTGAGTGAACCAACTGAGTGAACCAAAGCATTGAACCACTTAGTTGAACCAAGCCGTGAACCAAGCTTTGAACCAAAATGGTTCAAGTTGATGGTTCAAGCTGATGAACCAATAGAATGAACTGAAGCATTGAACAAACCATTGAACCAAGCTTTGGTTCAATGGTTCAAATGAAACCTTTGAACCAATTGATGAACCATTTGATTGAACCAAAGTGATGAACTTTTTTTATTGAACTTTGCAGTTGCATTGAGAGCTTTTAAACCTGTTGAACCAAATGCGTTGAACCTGTTTGTAGAAGACTTTTGAACCCGACTGTAGAAGTCTTTGAACCTAGAAAAATGAACCTACCTATAGAGTCTATAGAAACCAAGTTCATAGTTTTCTCTAACCTTGAAAGAGTCTGTAGAAATCAACTTGTGAAGCCCATTAAACCTTGACTTGCAAAGTCCGTAGATTTTCTTTTCCTACTGAGTTTGTAGATTCAAGCCTATAGAGTCCATAGATTCTAGCCTGCAGAGTCTATAGATTTTTTAGAAGCTTGAAAACTGAGGAATTTGAATGCCTAGGACAAATTTTGAAAAGGGAAGAGACAGTTTTGGTCTATAGGATCAAAATAGTTTAAATGTTGTCCCAAAAATGAGTGTTATTTTTGGGGGACAATAGCTGGCTCCAATTGGGGAACTTATATCAATTGAAAAAAGAATTGAAGGGAGTAGAATCTAGAATCTCTAGTGTCTTCATGTGTGCCATTGGGCTATGGAGTCATGCTACCTAGAAATGAAAGGCATCAAAAATGGAAATAAACAAAATAAAATAGAATTAAAAACTATACAAATATACATATGTACAGATGATATGATCTGATACTTCAAGAATTAAATTATTTTAGATGCTGCTTCTTGAGAGATGGTGAAAATAGTGCTTTATCCTGGTAAACCAGTAGGAAACCATTTTGCCCCCAAAAATGGTGACGGGTGAATGGAGCTCTCCACTAGGAAACCAATTTTATGTGTCTTCCTCTTGGCTTTTTCTTCTTCTTGTCCCATGGTAGGATGTGGTCTTTAATTTGAAATCTATAACTCCTTGCTTTCTTAGTGAAGGGTTCCTTTGCCTAATTTTGATTTGTAACACCATGGTCCATTACTATAATTGGTTGTTCTTCTGGTTTAGTCCAGCATATGATTGGATTGTCCACATTAAACTCCTGACAAACTATCAGCTTAGCATCTCCTTTGATATGAAAGAGTTTGATCTCTTCATCTTGAGCAATCTTCAATCCAAGAAATAGAGATTCACATCTATCTGTGTTGTTGGTGTTGTTGAATTGTAAATTGCATGATGGAAGAATATTTCCTTGAGGAGATATCAACACAATCCTGACTCCAACGTTGCTGGAAGAATTGCAGCCATTGGATTCCAGGATCCAAACATCATCAGAAGTTGATCTCCTATCAAATTTCTCTTCATTAGAGATGGAAGATCCTTCCTTATTTGTACTATGCCCTACCAATTCTCTTGACTTCTTGTTTGTATCAATTCCTATATTGTCAACTACAGGACTTTCATCTGTAGAAACATGAACATTCTCTATGGTCAAGAAATAATTACCCCTACCTAAAGACTCAAACAAAATTTGTGTTGCAGGGGTCGACGTCTAGGTGACCACGTATTTTGCCTACTTTTTAGGGAGAAATCTCTTCATTATGCCTTTGACAGGGATTCTTGCCTTGGTCAGGTCCATGCTTAATTCTCCTCCCATGTCCTTACAAAAATTTCATCCAAGCAAAATTCCATAGGATGCTGGGACATCAGCCACCAAGATAGTCATCTTGATTCTCTTGTCTGGAAAGGTTGCAAATGTAAATTGGGCATCTTTGATTTTCCCTAGCAGTGGTACTTGCTTGTTTTCCATGGAGAAACATTTCCCAAATGTCTTGGTCAATGTGACACCCAGAGACTTAGCTACTTTAGGAGGCATGACATTGTCAGATGCGCCTGAGTCTATAACACAATTACTCAGCTTGTGACCATTTATTAATAGGGAAACATAAAAAGGTTCTATTTTCCTAGGGATAGTTAGAGGAGTAAAGACAAGATTATTTGGAATGGGCATGTTCTTTGGGGAATCAATAATTATTTTCTTAACCTCTTGTCTTGCAAGGACAGTTTGGTTCTTGACACATTGGGCCAACTTATCCAATTAATCAGGATTACACTACAAATATTCAAATTTAGAGATTTGAATTTTGGTCTTCTTGACATGATCAATTATGTCAAATGCCTGAATTAGACTAGGAACAGAGGAAAGCATTTCAACCTTTTAGGTTTTAGGAGGGATGGGAGGAGGGCTAGTTTGCAAAATTGAAGTAGAAAGTGAAGGTGAAATTGATGTACTTACATTTTGGGTGATCACCAAATCCTTTGACTAAAAAGGTAGAGTGGTTCCATACTTAGCAATCATAACTGTTGATTGAGGTTTCTCCTCTATCTACCCTTTATCAGCTTGCTGGATTGATTGGTTCTTGGACCTTGTAAACACTGCATATGATCCATTAATAGCTTTTCCTTTGCTTCTGGGTTCATCTTGGTAGTATAGGAAACAAATGTGGGAGTCACTAGCTGATTCTTCTTGATCCTCCATGAAGAGATTAGCATCATTTTCTTGCTCAAACTCAGGTTGGAAAGAGGAAGCATGTTATATTTCCAAATATCCAACTGCTGAGTTGGTTAAAGGAGCTTCAAGGGCAAGTTTCCCTTGTGGGGGAGGAAGGCAATTTTTTTGCCCTTGATTCCTGGAAGCATTTCCTTGATATGATTGATTTGGAAATGTCCTTCTTGGCATATCTCTATATGAAGGAGCAGAAGACATTCCTTGTGCCATTTGTCTTTTCAAGGCTAGCACTTTATTTTCTAGCTTTTGCACCATTGGATCAGTGGTGCCTATAGATGAATATTCAAAATATGATGAGGATCTATTTCTATTTGGATCTCTTCTTATCTTCCTTGATAAGATGAGATCATATTCTACCTCAGTGGTCAAATGTTGAGCTACAAAAATATCTATTTGACTAGCACGTCTCAAGAGAAAACTTACTTCAGGTAATTGAGAATTAATAAAGAAGCATTTGAGATTCTCAGCTATAGGTCGAACAATTACAGGAATTTTGTTTCTCAGTTTGTCAAATTTGGCTATGAAGTACCTCATTGGTTCATGTGGCTCTTTTTTCATTTGTGTAAGTTGAGCCAAAAGTGCATGTGCATCCTATACAGGTTTGAATCTAGCTTCAAACTTATCTTTGAGAGTATTCCAATCAGTCACTGACTGAGCTTGTAGATGATAAAACCAATCTACAGTAGCACCTTGTAATGTTTCTACAAATATCCTGACTACTACATCTTTAAACTCTACTCCAATTACTACACAAGCTATGCTGAAGGCTATAATGTGTTCATCAGGATGAACTTTCCCATCGCCATAGAATTTGGGGAAATTCTTCCTTGAACTACATGGAAGCTCATGTAGAGGTGGAGTAAGATTGAGAGGACCAAAAGCATTACCCCAAGGGCCTTGAACTGCCATTGTAGGATTATGAAAAGGATGAATAACAAATCTGAAAGGAGTAATTATTGGCAAAGCTTTATCAACAATAGAAGTAGATACTTCATCTGACAATGGAGATCTGACTTTAGTAGGAGGAAAGCTCTTGGTTCATTGGAGATGAGATGGTTAAGGAAACATATCAAAATCACTTTGCTATACCAACTAGAATATAGGGTCAACAATACCTTTAGCCCTTTGGCTTTGTGTATACCTTGAATCTACCAGATTGTGAAACAAAAATGGAAAAGAATTGACCTTGCTTCAGTTTAAAGCTTGAGGCTTTAAACTATGCATTCTTTCCCAATTAGTGTGGAGGTGAATGGTAAGTCTATAAATGGATAATGGGTTATATCCCTAGTGGAGTTGCCAAAAACTGTTGGTTGAATATTTTGTTGATCAACGTACTGATAAACAAAATAGGTCTAATCAGCCAAAGTAGGAAGATTAGTCATCTAAATGTTTAGTTTTACTACATCAGAAGGGGACTGATCTCTCCTCTCATCAAGGGGAGGTTCCTTATAGGTATGCTATCTATATTAATAGAAAATAATTCTCAAGGGTAGGATAAACCATCCATCTCTCTTTTTTTAGAGATGATGTGTGCAAATCAAAGGAAAAACTCAAGGGAAATGACAGAAAACACTCCTCAACAAACCACAAGAATACTCTTGGTAGTAAATGTAAAATGTAACCAAAGACGTAGTAACTAGGAAATTGAGATACAACACAAAGTCTTCACCTGAATTGCCCAAGAATAAGATACAAAGGACAATGAGGGCACAAAGTCATCCCAAGGTCATTTACATAGAAATGACAAGAAAACACACTGAAAGGCAATTATGGGGGCACAAAGTCTCTCCATAGTTGATTTCAGGACACCTTCTTGACTAATTTCACTAATCCTACTTATTGAATTAAAGGAACAAAAAATATATTAAGGAAAAAGACATAAGAACAATTTCCCCAACAACAAAGATATCACAACACAAAGTCTGAAAAGTCCCTTGCTTTCTTATTCCAATAACAAAATATGATCAACAAACTGAGCTCAAAGTCTCAGTAATGCCTTTTAATTTGGGTAGAGTTTCATTTTGATGGTCAAAAAGAGATATGTTTACAATAAAAGAGAGTCCCTTATATAGCCACTTCAAGAAGGACTCAGGAATAGTAACACATCATGTTGCATTGAAATCTATTAAGAAGATAGGCTAGAACTTAGGGGCATTTACCCATTTGCTTTTCTCAATGCAGAGAAACAAGTCACGCTATTGAAAGTTTGCATCTTTTGATGTCCACCTGGCAATCTGATCTTTCTTCATCATTCCTTTTTTGGTTAATTGAAT
>JARHVA010009094.1:190000-337500 GCA_037957365.1 Torreya grandis | reverse complement strand
CTTCTATCCCCTTCACTTCTCCTCTCCTCTCGTGCTTGGCTTCACGGGCCTGACAACATCAGCCACGACCTGTCAACAGGGTAGGGCGTTGGACTCCCCCTACTCTTGGTGTTATTAAAATTAACACTGATGGATCAGCGTGTGGGAACCCAAGTCCTGATGGCATCAGGGGGCTCAGTCGGGACAGCCTTGGGAATGTCTATTTTCTTTTTTCTATATTCAAGGGGCATCACACAAACAATCTAATGGAATCCATGGCTATCTTGGAGGCACTGCAATAGTGTTGTCGATAGGGATGGTATAATATTATTTGTGAGTCGAACTCACAGGTGGTTGTCAACCTTTTGAATAATCATAATTCTGGTAAAGTGGATTGGTAATTGAATACTGTCGTCCATCAGATTTTTCAGCTTAGTATTTCCCTAGATTCTATGATCTTTAAACACATCCCATGTGAGTGGAATGGTGTTGAAGATTTCTTGGCCAAATGGGCCTCGAAGCATGGTCCGCTTTGGTGCATATCTGAATAGAGGATGCTTCCTCGTATTTTATTTCAGGAACTGGCCCATCTTGTGGACCAAGATAAAGTTTTGTAATTTGCTTCGTTCTTCTTAATAATATTTTTACCCCTCTTTTAGTTAAAAAACTCTTCAAATAAGAGGTCCTATGCCACTTATTAAAGTTAATTATAAATTTAAGACACACATGATAATTTTATGGATTAAAATTATCTTATAATCTCTTGTAATTGGCATTGTAATAGATTTTAGGTGGATGACACTTGTCTACTACACCTTTCTTTCTCTCTTCTTCTCACATTCTCCTATATGTGCATCCTCAAATGGCTTGTTATGGATCTTTTGGCTGAGAATGGTGAATACATACTCAACTAAAGAATTGTAATATGATTTTTAATAATGAAATAAGTTGATTCATAACTTATCAATTACTTTCAACTAATTTACCTGTCTGATTATTGATGAATATTAGTAATAGTGTTTGTACTTTTTCTCATTTGTCCTCTCTTACCTATTTATAAAATGAATTATATTATTGAAGGTGACATGGTAAGTTTGAGGTATATTTAAATTATTTTAAAGTGGATTTTAGTCATTAGTGTCCTTCTTAGACCTCTTGACTAGCCCTCTCATTCAATGCATTTTCTATGATCTTCATGTTGAAACACTCATACTTGAAGGTGATTTTTGAGTATTGTGATAATATTTGGGTCTAGTTCATTTTATTAGTGAATTATGGTCAAGTGGAGGGTGTATATTTGGTGAATAACCTCCCTAAATTATTTTATTTTCAATTTATCTTACCATGTCCACTTTCAAGCAGTAGGTCTATTAATAGTTCAAGGTGATATAATCAAGAGAGCTAGCTCTATATAGAGATTAACCTCATTTATTAGGCCACCCACATACTATAGGTGTATCCATGCTATAAATTATGTGAAGATGCCTTAAAAACCTCCTCAAGGGTGTAAGTTTTATTGATAATAGTTTTGGCATGCTTGATAGGATAAAGATTGCATCTCATATTAGAGTTCTTGATGTTGCTCTTCAACACACTATCCTTTTGAGGCATGAATTCAAGCATTGATGGAAACTCCAAGTAAATCTCATATTTTATAATCATCATAGGTGTCTAAAATCAAAATATCAATATGTATACTAATCATTCTTTTGGTCAGAATGCATATTTTATGCCTTCATATTATCCATATCAGGTTGATGTAATTAATGGTTTCACCCCAAGTGGATCTCAAGAAAGATAATATAAACATTACCAAGGCTATATTTAATGAGTTTAAATAGGTTGAAGACATGTGGAAGTATTACTTGGACATGTTCAATGAGCTTGGTAGGTTAACACCTCAAGAAGTTGTTGATGAAGAGTTCAAGGCTTTTAGCAAGCCAACAAGTCTTATTAGTCATTACCAAAATGTTCAAATCTATGGTGTAGTAAGATATGATGAATATGACACTCTTAAAGATGAAAATGAGATGGAATTTGAGGAGTTAATAGAATATGAAGCTAATAACATTACTTATCTTATGAATCAAATCATGGTCACCTTAGAGATCTCTCACATTGCCAAAGATGGACAATAGTATGCAGTGAGAATTGAAGATCAAGCTGAGTTTACCTTTTTTGGAGAAAATTTTGAAATTTTAGGCCCATTTGAGGTCAAGTCCAAGAAGGTGATGGCCAAAAAAGGATTTGGTCAAACAATGACAATAGTCTATACATCATTCTTGTTCATCACAAAAATGTGATTTGAAGAGTTTCCCTTTTAATCCAAGTGGATTAGTTATGAAAGGTTAGTTTTGCATAATAGTTTTTTGTTTTGTTTTCCCTAAGTGATTTATAACATAGTGTGTTTTGTCTTGTTGGTTTTTGTGTGTGTCTTTCCTTGGTGTGTTTTATTTTTTCTTGTTGTGTTGGTGAAGGTAGTCATATAATTCATTAATTTCAAGAGGTTTGTAGTCAAGTGTCAAGGTCAAGTCATGATTTATGTTGAGTTGAGGTGACTCCATTACCCAATGGATGGACTAGGAAACTAGTATAAAGTTCACAACAAGTATGAAATCTTAGGAGGTTACTACAAATGTTAGCTAAAATTTGTCTACCTTGAATGAGTATCATTCAAAAAAATTCAATTGCATAATATTAACCTTGTTGATAGCCACTATGAATTATTTATATTGGTCATTAATGATCTAGGTTGATAGGTAATGTGTTTCCCTAGGTATCTTCAAGGTCATTTAGGATGGTCTAGTTGGCAGCTAAGTCAATTCATGTTGTTTTATCATTGAGTGCTCATTCTTTATGGTCTTTATTTTTATGTTTATCAATGTTTAAGGTAAGTCTTACAAAGTTAATGTAAGTTTAACACAAAGTTAATGTGGAGGCATGCCCAAGAAGACAAGGTGGTGACCTTTCTAGGAGAAAACATGGCCTAAAGTTATTCAAAATTTTGAAAGAAGTAGAGATAATAAGTGGATCACATTATTCATAGGGATATTTGGAAAATTTATGGTAATTTATATAATATTAAAGTATTTTATTAATTTATTCTTATTATTATTTTTAATGATAAAGTGAATACTTTTTAGTTAAGAATAATATAAATATTTTATCTTTGAAAAGGGGTTTTAAATCCATCCAACACCTTGATGATGACATCATGCATATACCTGACCATACACTTTCTCTAAAAGTCTTTCATAACTGACTTTCAACATTGGAGTTCATTATTAAGTATGATTTACATTTATCCAATGCATAAATGAAATGTTTCTAAGATAATTTTAGGTAAGAAAGGGTATGAAACATATTGGAATATTATTAAAAATCCATATAGGTTAGAGTAAGGTGAATGGTCATTGGGTGTAACATCTCTAGGAGTTCCAAAAGGTAGAATAATTAGAATCTTGAGAAAAACATGCTTTTCATGGTTATGTGTAGGGATTTTATGATTGTTTACAAGGTGAAAGATCTTATAGATGTCCATATGTTCTTATCATGCCAAAATACATGCAATAGGTGGATATATAGATCCAAATATTGAAAAACCCCACTCTATTTCTCCATTATCCTTCTTGGTAGCTTAAAAAGGCAACCAATTTGCATTTGGTACTTTTAGGAGAGAGAGAGAGAGAGAGAGAGAGAGAGAGAGAGAGAGAGAGAGAGAGAGAGAGAGAGAGAGAGAGAGAGAGAGAGAGAGAGAGAGAGAGAGAGAGAGAGAGAGAGTCTAAATATTTTAATTATTAGATTAACTAACTCTTTCTTCCTTTCAAGATGTGCCAAAGTGATACCTCGTCTCCTCCATTTTCATGCATGTAACAAGCTCAAAATATCCATAAGACCTAACAAAATCTATAATATCCTTACTCCCCCCTACTCATCTAATATTTTACTTCTCCACTCTAACTCTCCCTCCACGAAAATGAACCCCAAAGAACTCCCATAATGACCAAGGATTTTCAATAAGAAGAGAGTCTAAATATTTTCTATAATATAGACACCAACCCATTAATAAATAGATTAACCTCTCTTAAATGGTTCCTTTCATGTCATAAATGTCCAATAGTTTTCTTACACATGATGGAATTTTGAAACGATCCCAAAAAAAATTGAGTGTGCCTTCTTTCAAAGTTCATAGTGGAAATATTAAATCAGGTTTACTATATGGAACCTTGTTTTGCATGACCTAATATAATCCCCATAACCATATTTATGTACATGTAACCATTAGTCATGGTAATTACCCCTTAATATTATATAGGGAAGATTATTACCTTATGAAATCTACATGTAATTTAGGGTGTATCGATATGCAAACCAAAATGATAAACTCTGAAGAAGTATATGGAGGTAGACACCTTCCTAGTAAGACCACCTAGGTGTCTTTATCCTATCTAATAAACTAATATCTACGTAAGTTTGGTTCTAGGTTAGGGTAGATTATTTTCCCCTTGGAGTGTCAGGGAATTATCATACTAATATAAATTTATTTCTTGTTCATACAACATCTTGTTATATGTCAAAGTTCATAATGAAGAAAACATATTAACCTTAACTAATTTAATCAATGGTATGTGTCTGAACAAGTTTAGAAGTTTAGAAATGCACCTATATATCCATGAAATTAAAATAATAATTTGTATTTAGAAATTTCTTGTAAATGAAGAGACCTATTGTATTACTATCACTATTCATATCATTATACCATGATCTTTAATTCTAGGATAATCATACTATGTGCCTTCATTCTGCTCATAACAATAGTCTTATAAAATGGTTATAATCTTTGTCAAAAGTGTAAGTGAATATTATTATTTTGATTATAGTGGTTACTTATTCTTACTAGACCATCCCATAATTAGCCACTTAGAGACTTATATCTCTCAAATGTTAATTATTTGTCAATTGGTCATTGCCATTGAATCATAAAAGTATGCCACTTAGTTTATATGATTTATAAATTTGTTGTGTTTTACCTTAGATTCCATGATTTGTTCCTTTAGGAACATCAAACTAATTATACTAACAATTTATAAATTCAACAGCTATTAACATGTGCCATTTAAGACAATAACAAACTCATTATACTTTAGGCCCAAGCATGATTTAGATTCCATGAGGTGATAATTTAATTTATCATGCTCATCTTAATTTATTTAGAGGATCATAATGCTATGCAAATTGAATAATTAAATTATTTGAAGTAATAACATCTACTCAATATTAATGGAAAATAGCTTGAGGTTATATTGACATCATAATGTCATTTTAGAAGCCTACGTTGTTTCTTTGATATCTAAGAATTAAGAACATCAGTTTATAATAAATGACTTTTAATATTTAAAATGATTGTGTCTCCTATTTAAAATCTCAAAAACCTTATTTCAACATATAAAATGGATTATAAAAACTAGCATGATTTCAACATATCATTTTTTATTTTATTTTGACAAAAAGAATATAATCCAAGGAAATATAACTTCAGGGATACTTGAAGTAAATTTAATATTTAGACTAAATTCAATAATAACTTTCAATATTTTTAACTTAGATGAAACATATTGAGCAAATGATACAAATTTTGGCTTTTTGTTAGGTTTTAAAATTGATATTTAGCTCTCATTTTAATTATGGGTTTCTTTATTTTGGATTCTATTTAATTAAAAATTATGGGTTTTAGTTTTGATTTCTAGTTAATATAAAATTTGAAAGTGAAATTTTATAGCTACAACCTAATCAGGTCATTATCCATTCTCCATTACTTCCTCTTGTTTCCATTTCCCTCCTAGGGTTACTCGATTCTAGCCCCAATCTTCTCCCATATTATCAAAAATCTCTTCTCCATCTTCTCCAATATTCTCCCATGCCCCTCCTTAACTACCCCCACAAGAAAAATGCTTTGGTAGCTGATCCAATCTTCCTCAAATGCACCAAATCTCAAAAACATGAATGATTAACCCTTTCTAAATAAAAATTTAAGTCGTAATGATTATTTGGTTTGGAATCAAAACCCCATAATCCCCTTCTAAAAGTCATTATTACAAAAATCAAATCTTGGTTTTAAAACTAATTCCAATGCCATGATAAGTTCATGACCCCATCATGGGTCAAAATACCATAAATAAAAAATTAACCTATTTTACCAGCATGCTTAAGCCATTAAGGCTTATAAAAAAAATCAAAAGTCCTTTGTTATGCATGTCAAATGATTACTAATTATTTTAAGCTTTTTATAAAGGACCAATGCAATTTTCTCAAGACAACAATTTAATGAGTCTACCTTAATATTAAACATGAATTTTTTTGGGCATGATCATATATAAGCCAATGATAGCCTATGAACAAAAATATTAATGATTACACACATCACATAATACAAGATAACAATACCAAAAAGTATAACAACTTAAGCAAATAAAATAGGATACTGAACCCAATTAAAAAATTAATACCAATCAGTCAATCGCAAGATGATAAAACAATCAAGGTATGCAAGAAATCATAACAATATAAATTAGAGAAGATGATAAAAAATAAATAATGGACAAACTGTTACTTAGTGACTAACAACTTATGAAAATACCACTTTTTTCCTGTGTTAGGTTGCTTGATTGCTCATTTACCTTTCCACAATCCCCTAACCATCAAATTCCACCACTATCATAGCTAATATACCTATATCTACACCCAAAAATTGGAATCAAAATTACCTATACATTATGATAATATAATTGAACTAAATAGTACAAGTACATAAACTAAATGTTATAACCAAATCATCATATTTTAAAATAAACTAAAACTATAGGACTTAGTCCAATGTCAACAATAACAAAATAAGCATGATATGAATCAGATTAGGACATCACTATTGTAGTATAAAAAAAATTATAACTCAAAAGTATATACAAACAATATAAAATCATGCTGAAAACATATAACAGTCCATGAAAATAGGGTATGCAAGCTGGATTATAACATACTCCTCTCATCAATGAAGATTCTGTTGACATTTTGGCCTCATAGGATAAATTTTAACCCATAAAATCAAAAAATTCCATATAACACCCACCCAATCCTTCACATGGTGATCTCCTACATGGTGATGTCCTCAATGATATCATTTTCAACCTTGTTAACACTATTAGAAATGTCATGGTATGTACTAGAACCTTCTTGTGAACTCATAATATGTCATGGATATATTGGGTCCTTAGGTGATTTACTAGGTCCTCATGATGGTCATTATTTAAATTAAAGAGTGAAAAGTTATTTGGAGGTCTAGACGGATGGTCTTAACCCTATTTGATAAGACTAAAGATCCTTAGTAAAAGTTGAGGTATTTTGACAAGATTAAAGTTTCTATTTTTTTCATAAGTTTTAAGCCTATTTGGGCCATTTAAAGAAAGGATATCCTTATTATAAATATTAAGGGTGTCCAAGATTAATTTTTTTCATATTTTGAGGTTTGATAATGTTTTCAAGGTCATGTCCCATAGTGTACTTTAACCAAACCTTTTCAAACCTTGGTTCACTCTCTGAGTTATTATGACCCTTAAAAATTAATATATTAGTCAAATTGGATTGAAAACCTTTGGTAATGGGTAGTGTTTTAATGCATCATTTTATTACAAGGTCTTAAAAAAACCCATTTTCATCTTATGGTCATGCTAGGTGGTTTTACATCCGCAAAGGTCCATTTTGGAACTTAATTTCATTCCCCACTCATCAAATGGGTCCCACACATGAGAAAAATGCCTCTTCAACTTCCCCCAACCATAAAAATAGGTTCTAAATACTATTTGACTTATGGTTTCGCTATGTATACCCTCTAATGGTGTTTTAAAGCTTTAAACATGGAGAAAATGCATAAAATGAATTATTTTTAGGTGTTTTGGTAGGTTGTATATACCTATATGGTTTTTTTCATACAAGGGAGGAGATAAGGTTTAATTAGAGATCATTTTATGTCTAAAAGGATTTTTAGGTCTAAAGGATGCAAAACAAACCCAAAACTGACCCTCTTCCTCCATCGAGCTCCTTTGCAGCCTAAGACAACCCTTTAAGTTTATGAATGGTTTGGTTAAGAGAGAGAAAATGAGAATATGAACCCTTGGTAAAAGTAAGGGGGTTTATTTACCTTCTCAATCATGGAATTTTTCTATACATTCATTTCATATGATCTATGAACAAATGCTAATAATTTGGGCACTAAAATGGTCTGCTTCATCTATGTAAGGAGTTAGAAGTACAATGGTTCTGGTGCATCTTTGAAGTGTTTTTAAAAATTAATGATTTATGGTGATTCTAAGAGTCCTAAAGATATATATCCATCATTATCCACCCCTATTTCATATGTGTGAGGTTGTGGGAACAAGAAGAACTTTAATATGCCACTTTTGTATGTTGCAGGTAATGTTACTTGTTGAAGAATCCTCAAGGAATGATAATGAAAATTTTTACTATCTTGGGTTGTGTGATAGTTTATTATAATCCACTTAGCCTTATATTCCTCAAAATATTATCTAATCCACTAGATGGTTAAACAAATCCTTCAAATCCTACTTCTTATGTGACAATTATTCATATAATGTGGCCTCTTTGATAATGTAAACATGGTAGTTTTAAAGGACCATTAGGATAGTGAAGGAAAGACATATTATAGTATGGAAATTTTTTATATACTATTTAATTAACATAAGATACCAACCCCATAAACTCATTAGGGAGACTAATGATAGGCTCATGAACAAGGGTCTAGCTAGGCTTTAGGGAGATAAGTAGTGATACTCAGGCTTATGTATGGAAAAATGATTGGACTTGTTGAGACTTGAATGGTGAGATTCCTCAAAGATAATTGTAAGGATATAAAAAGTATGAGATGGAGGGTACAAGGTACAAATAGGTATCAACATTCTCAATCACCTTAAGATGCCAACTCAATCAAAACCTCTTTAAACATACTCAGGACTATGATAATGGACTTAAGGAATATTGAGAATATGTTGATGGTTTTAAGGATGTATGATCTTTATAAAGATAAGAGGACAATGGTAAGTAAAAATAACATGTTTATCCCCTTTAATAAATCAATGAAACACCAATTCTCTCTCAAAAGATCACATACAGTCTAGGCATAGTTATGGGTGAGGAGAACTTGAGCAATAAACCATATTTTGAGGGTAAATAAGATAATATTTAATTCATGAACATGAGTATGTAACTCATGAGAACAATAGAGTGTCTAATTCCATTTCTCAAAGTGGTCATACACATAGTCAAAGACCTAGAAACAACACCTATAGGACATAATAAGAAGGTGCGATTGTGACTACAAATATTAAAGAGATAATTGTTTAAGTGAGTGATTATAGGATTTTATAAAATAAAAATGTCATTTATATAATTATTTTCACAATTCAAATTTATGTGCCAAACAAGTTAGGCATACTTCTCTTGCCATTTATAGTCAAGATCAAAGGGAGAGGAGTTGAAGTACATAACCCTACATGGTGGTCAAGTGAAGTAAGGTAACAAGGTCTCCCATTTTGTTTATAATACCCTCAATCCAATTTAGATAACATGATCCTCTGAGATAGACAAAAAGGCCTTAATATATTAGTAGGCCTAAACAGGCACTTATAGTTAGGTTCAAAAGAAGGAAGTTTGAGCTATGAAACCCTATAGAAAGAAGTGTTTAAGGTTTGAGGACATATAATAGGGAATTAAGGGAGATGTAACAAATTTAAAAGAGGATGAAGGTCTCAATTTTGTGAAATAAGTCTTATTACTCATGCCTACTCAGTCATGATTCAAAATTACCACCTATAGGTATGGTTATAAGCAAGAAAGGTCAAGTTTTGAAACCATGCAAAGGAGTGAAATATATAACTAAGAACAAGGTCCATATGTTGCTTTATTAATTACCTCAGTGTGTCCTTATTTACATGTTTTATCTGTTGAAGTAAAAGAGCTTGAATGGCCTACATAGGCCTATTAGGCCTAGATAGACCTAAAATAGGCTTATGCACATGAACTAGGGACCTTTTTATTATTTTAAGGTTAGTTAAGGGTTGAGACAACCTAATTATGAAGTGAAGAAGATGTATTAATATTTTTAAGTAATATAAGTCTTATATTGGTGAAAAATACCTAATGTCCAATTTAGCCCAATAGGCCTAAAATTATATCTATAGACATACACATCATAGTTGAAAGCATAAGCATGTCCTGAGGTTGTTATAGGTTTAAATCAATAAATAAACTCTATGAAGAGTATGGCAGGGTCTTCATGATTATAATATCTTCAGGTGAGGAAAGAAAAGCACTCAATTAATCCCTTAGAGCTACAAAGGCATAACCTCCTACAAACCCTAGGCCTAACTATATAAGGGTATGCAAAGGACTGAGTTGAGGGAGAGATTATTACTAAGGATGTTACTAGAGTAGAAATTCATATTACATCAGTTCAATCCCATAAATATTAAATTGAAGTAAAGAAACCACTTAGATCCCTACACTACTATCAATCACCCAAAGTAGTAGTGAGAACTATAGGTAGTCACATGAGAGAATGGAGATATAGATGGAGTTTAAGAATCTAGGGATAGATGAGAAGGTTTGGAATATGTGGGATAATTTTAAAATGACGAAATTTATACCATAAAACACATAAATTTAACTCATACATCTGAGAATCAGTCTAGGCTCATTAGGTCTAAATCCATTCTTAGCTACTCAAGGCTCCATCCTCAATATTGGTGATCAAACCAGACCCTCCCAAGTAGGTATAGCATTAGGATAAGATGTAGGAGGTTATTAAAGGTAATAAATTTTTTTATTTAAGAAAAAATAAGAGAAAAAATGATATATTATTCTTAGGATCCCCCTTGAGCTACAACATGCTAGTTTGTCAACTCGAGCTATACATTCAAGTGCTCATAATCACCATAACAGAAGGACTCAAACCTAGGTATATTATAATAATTTAGTAACCCATATGGAATCAAGATATATAAAGGAGAGAGTGGGTTTTATGGGTACACCTCTATGAATCATCATATGTCTAGAAGGCTTGTAAGGAGCTCAAAGTCTGTTATCTTACATTCATATCTCCACACACAATATGCATGGGACCCAAATATTTATAGGAATTTTAGGTGGGTATATGGACTAAACACCATGACCATAAGTTTAGGATTGGAAATCTAATCTTTATAAACCATTATATAGATGGTAGACCTCCAAAATCATGATTAAACCCTAACATAGACTTGACTTGGGAAAAATTGATATTTTTTTCAATAAAACACCCTAAATTGGTTTTAAAAGTATTTTTCTCAACTATTACACTCAGATAAGATGACATATATGGTACTTAGTTATATAGATAGTTATATGGACCTCCTAAAGAGAATGTTTTTCCAAGGTTTTATGATGTTTATAAGGTGAAAAGTTATTTGGAAGGTTTAAAATAATTGGATGGGGTGGTTTGGGACTTTTTATACCTTATAAAATAAAAAATTTCTCACACTCCTCCCTAGAAACACTTCTCCAAGTCTCCTCTAAATAGGCAATACAAGAAGGCTAATGGAAGGTGACCTAGTCACCTAGTTTTTCAAGGTTGTAGGTGTTCTCTACTTAGAAATCCCTATGTCATGGTATGTGAAATTTATTAATACATATACATATTATTTTAGGGTTAATTTTAGGTTTCATGGCTACTCAATCAGCTAACAGTCAGGTAACTAGGCCTAATAGGCCTACTTGGGTCAACAATAAGATATGAAATTTGGTATAAAAAGGCTATTAAAGGAGTTAATTTAGGGTCATTACACTAATTAATTTATTATTTAAGGTGATAAAGACACTTATTCATGGTCATAATGTAAAATTAGAGTAGTTTTTGTGGCTTAGTCAACAACCAAGGGAAAGTGGGATGTTTAGTAGCTCATGGTGGCGTAATTGAGCCACTTTAATGTTGTAACTATTAGGAGAATGAGGTGATTAAATGTATAAAGATGTAAATATGATTTTTAAGAGGTAAAACAAGTCAAATACAACCTCTATCACTTTATATCAATGTCTAACAGCTCATTCAAGACCATAAATTTGAAAGCCAACACATGGAGGGAGTTTGAGGAAGTGATATAACTACTGTAACTAATGATGGAGTTAACTATGGTAATTTATGTCCTCTTATCTTCACCTCCATTCCAATTTCCCTTTATTTTTCTCCTCATGCTTTTATATATTCAAGATTTAATACCTTTGTATTGATCCCTCACCTGGGTATGAGGAGACTCTATCTAGATTTGCACTTTTTAAACCTCTTAGATTGATGAATATACTATTATAACTTCTTCAAGTTAGCTTCTAGTGTGTTATTTAATTATTGATATGTATATGTGGTAGGTTTATCTCCCATTATAGGCCTTTGTCTAACCTAGATGTTATTAGGTGTGTTATGTAGGTCATATGGTGTGCAAGAGTTTTGGTGATTGAGTTTGAAGTATAACTTGATTGGTAAATGCCTCAGAACAGACCTTCTTATTATGAAATTAATAATCAATCCATCTAAAATAGCCTCTATGTGAAACATTATTTCATAAGAACTCTTGGAGATAGTAATTTAGTTGTTTATCTAGTTCATTAGTGTTGTTTAAGTCAAATGGAGTGGATAATGATATTGATGCATCACCATAATTATAGTAGGTTTACTTTTATGCATATTTTATATCCATTTTCACCCCAAAATTAGTAAGTCTTAGTGAACTAAGCCAAATAGATGCACTAGGGGAGCTATCCCCATAATATAGAGGTCTAACCTAGACATAAGTCACACACATCTTTGGGTTATTCCCATGTTTGCCCAATCTTGGAGATAGGCCTCAACAAACCCTTATTAGGGTTTAGGTTGGAGAGATTATAGTTATAGTACACCTAATGAGACTAGATTCAAGCATTAAATCACTCTCTTATAGTACTTGGTCATCTCAAAGAGATACAAGCACTTTAGTAGGAGATTAGTAGTCAGATTTCATGATAGAAGGCATCATAAGGTCATCATTCTAGGGATAAGAATAGTTTTTATTACTAATTCACATTTTTTTACATATGCTTTATAATGAGTTATAGTTGGACATGGGGTAGACTTATGTCACACACCTCATTATCAATAGCCCTACCACCCATACCATCCTTATGGTGATTATCACCAATAACATCTTAACCCTTACCCCCCTTATGAGTCTTATTCATCTCCTTGGCATCCCCATTATCCTCCTAATAAATCATGACAATGCAACATCATGATGTTCCTAGTTAGCCTAAGTAAAGTGATGATGATTTGAGCTTAGAAATTAATAATCTAAAGAAGGAAAGAGATAGGTTGAAATAATGTCTTAGGCAAAAAAATAAAGTTGAAAATCAAGCCTTTATCCATCAATAAAATATCCTTGAAAACTAAGAGCATCCATCCAAAGTAATAATTCCATCTCCTTTCCTTACCTCTATAATAATTGGTGACTCCTTGGTCCTTAATTGTTTATTTGATGATAGAGTAAGTAGTTCATTTATTCCTAAGATAGTAGATTATAAATTGAATTTGATATATGAACCTACTTCCAAATTTTAATTTCAATGGAATGGATCAACTAAAAGGACTTTTGGGATCATTAAAGACCTATAAATTACCCTTTATGCTTACCCCAAGCTCTTAATTACATAATAAATTATTACTATAAACTTACCACCTTGTTTTGCTCTATGTTTATCGAATGACTTTATGTAAAATATTGGGATGTACTTATCCTTTAATTTGTCGTATATGGTCTAAAAAATTGGGTATGTTGTAGGAGTCAAAATTATATCTAGAACATTCTTCAAGTTTCATCTTGAGCCTTACACACCAAATAATCTCAATTGAAAATTGCCTTCATCCTCCTACCTATAGTTAACCTCCTTGTGTTCTATATCCCCTTCAAGATCCACCCATGCCTTATCAAGATCCTATAATAACTTTATCTTGGAGGACTTCATGAAATAGAACCCCATATTATGTTATGCATGTTCTTGAAAGATAACTTTATCCTATCCATATTTAGAATCAAGAAGAGGAGAAATGTATGGAGGTTATTTTAGGACATGTCTCAAGTTTTCAAAGTTCCCCTTATATCCTTCATACTACAGTCATTCAATAGGATCAATGTACATCCAAATTTGACATGGTAGTTGAAGAATGGAATAATAATAATAATGTAACATCAAAGTTTGATATTCCTGAGGCTCCAATATAGAAGAGCACTCTAGAAGCTATCAAAAAAGATAATGAAGTACCTTTCCCTCCCACCCTCTCCTCTTGTGAAGTGGAAACAAATGAATTAAAGAAATAATTTGAGCATCTAGTTGTGTATAACAAATTTCCAAGATTAGCTTGACCCTATTTTAGTTGCAGATGAGTTTTTATAACACTTTGAGCATGAATGCAATTTTGATGATGTAGAGCAGTCAAAATTGTAATATGTTGAATTTGATGAAGATGAAGCATAATAAAATCCTCTCACAGTAAAAAATCTATGAAAATAATCTACATTAACCCATTCTTTAAGATAGGATAATTTCAAGTGAGTTACATGATCCTTGATAGTAGTTGTACGATAAATTCTTAGGTGAGATTGAAGAACTCAACATGACAACTTGGAATGATGGAATAGAATAATAGATTGAGTTCTTAAGTGAAGAAGACAATTTAGGTTTAGAAATAGAAAGGCAAGATGAGCTAGAGATTGAGTGGATTGACGAGTTTCCATTATCCACAAAATATGAATATGACCAAGTTATAATAGATCATGAGCCTTGTTATGACTCTATGGAAGAGTTAGAGATACTTGATCAACATAGTGTTTCACAAGTGAATGGTAAGAATGATAGTGAACTCCATGTATTTTAAATTTATTATGAAGAGATGGCCTTTTGGGAAGACTTGGGTATCTTTTTTTCAAGTTTAGTTAACCCACCTCTACCCCATGAGGAGCATGAAAGGGGTCTTAAAAAGAACACCATGGCATCTGATCATTTTGAGTTTCATAAGAAAAATCAAGGAGATCCTAATGACATGTGGCATCCATGTTTGTACACTTACCAATAATTTTAAGGCCTTAATAATTCATCATCTCAAATAGAGAAAAATGAAGACAAAAGTCAAGGCATACCAGCTCGCTTGTTAAGAGAATCACTATATGAGAGCATGACAATTTAGGAGCAACCCATAACTAAGGAAGAAATAAAATTGTTGATGCAAGGAAGGCAAATTTAGAATAATTATGATTGGGTGTTAGACTCACATAAGCAACTCATGCACCTGAGGGTGGAATTAGAAGATATAATTTCTATCCTAAGAGGTTATGAACATGTCAATATCTCCATATATAAGTGGAATTCCTCATTTAGTTAACAATGTTTGATTGAACTCTAGTCAAGACATGACAATCAGACCTCATGGAGTCATGGTGATCAAAAAAGTTTTCCATTTGATCTTGGAGGAGAAAATAGGTTTAACTTAGTTTATTTTTTTATATTATTTGTTGTATTGTTTCAATAAGTGTGTCTACATAAGTGTAGTGTAGCTAGTTTCCTTAATTGTTTTGGTGCCTTGTCTTATTGGTTCTTAGGTGTTATGTGTTGTTTATTTGGTTGTCTTTATTGTGTATTGTGATTTTTTATAGTGATATATGTGTTATATTGAGTATTGTTAATTTTTATAGTGATATATGTGTTATAAGGTGTTAATATGTTTGATAGTCCAAATAAATAGCCAACCAAGTCATAGTGTCACCTTAGTGAGTCATCAATGCCATAGAGAATTAGTGGGTTCTCTTGACTAGTAGGTTGGTCAACCAGTGAGTCACTAAAATCTATTGACATTTTGGCCTCCCAAGCCAAATGTCAACCCATGAAATCAAAAACTTCCCCAAAACACCTATGCAAGCCTATACATGGTGATCTCTTGATTGGTGATGTCTTCATTGATCTCATTTTGAACCTTGTTAGCACTATTAAAAATGTCATGGTCTGTACTAGAACCTTCTTGTGAACTCATAATATGTCATGATTATATTGGGTGCTTAGGTTATTTGATTCCTCATGATTGTGTAATTTAAGAGTGTCAAGTGATTTAGAGGTCTAGAAGAATGGTCTTAACCTTATTTGATAATATTAAGTATCTTAAGCAGAAGTTGAGGTAATTTGACAAGATTAAGGTTTTTATTTCTTCATGATTTTTAAGCCTATTTGGGACATTTCAAGAAAGGAAAGCCTTAATATAAATATAAAGGGTGCACAAGCTTCATTTAATTCATATTTTAAGGTCAGATAATGTGTTCAAGGTCATGTCCTATTGTGTACTTTACCCAAACCTTTTCAAACCTTATTTCACTCTCTGAGTCATTATGACCCTTAAAACATGATATATTAGTCAAAATGGATTGAAAAAATTTGAGAGGGAGTAGTTTTTAATTTATAATTATATTATAAAATCTGTAAAAATGTCTCATTCTCATCTTATGGTCATGTTAGGTGATTTCATATCCATAAATGTCCATTTTGGGACTTAATTTCACTCCCCACTCATCAAATGGGTCCCATACATGGGAAATTATGTCTCTTAAACCTACCCAAACCATACCACCAGGTTTGAAATATTATTTTACTTATTTTTTACTTCCTTATGCTCTATAATGTAATTTCAAAGCTTCAAAGATGGAGAAAATACATAAAAAGAAGTGTTTTTAGGTGTTTTGGTAGCTTATACAGACCTGTACAATCAGTTCATATAAGGGAGGTCAAAATGTTGCATTATAGATCATGTAAAATGTATTAAAGGTTTTTTAGGTCAAAATAATGCAAAAAATAACCAAAACTAACCCCCTTCCTCCATCAAGCTCCTTTGTATCCCATGATAACCCTTCAGGTTTGTGAATGGTATAGATAGGAGAGAGAAAATGAGAAGTTGATCTCTTTCTAAAATGAAGGGGGAATCTTGACCTTTTAATTCATGGTATTTTTATACACATTCATGGCTTATTATATATGAAAAAATTATAATAATATGGGCACCTAAATGGTCTACTTCATCTGTGCAAGGGGTTAGACATGTAATAATTTTGGTGCATCCTTCAAGTGTTTTTGAAAATAAATGCTTGATGGTGATTATGGGAGTATTAAAAGTATATATCCATCAATTTACACCATTTTTTAACATGTATGAGGGTGTGGGATCAATAAAATATTCAAGATACCACTTATGTAGGTTATAGGCAGCGTTACTTCTTATTATAGAATCTTTAAGGCATGATAATGAAAATGGTTAATAGTTTGGGTTGTGTGATAGTTTCCAAGAATACACTTATCCTTATCTTATTCCCAAGCTCAGATGATCCACAATATGGTCAAATATATCCTTTAACTATTACTTCCTAGGTGATAGTTGTTCATAAAATGTGGCCTCTTTGCCAGTGTAAACATGGTAGCTATAAAGGACCATTAAGATAGTGAATTAAATACTTATTATAGTATGGTTAGTGTTTATATACTATTAACTTAACCTAAGATACCAACCCCATAAAATCATCTTGGAGACTAATGATAGGCTCATGAGCAAGGGTCCAACTAGGCTTTAGGGAGCTGAGTATTGATACTCGGACTTATGTATAGAAAAGTGATTGAACTTGCTAAGCCTTTAAGGGTTAGAGAACTCAAAGATAATAATAAGGGTATAAAAAGTATGATATGGATTGGATAAGGTCCAAATATGTATCAACACTCTTATTCACCTCAATATGCCAACTCATTCAAAACCCCTTTGAACAAACTTAAGACTATGATAACAAAATTAACAAATATTGAGAAGATGATGGTGGTTTTAAGGATTGAGGAGATTAATAAGGAAAAAAGAAAAATTAGAAGACAAAATAACATGTTGATCCCCTTTCATAAAATTAATGAAAAAAATTCCTCTCTCAAAGGAGCACATATATTCTAGGCCTAAATCTAAAACCTACATGATTTGGGCAACAATTCAAGCGATAATTCAGGTGATGGTTGCATCCCATTGATGATGGAACTTTCAAGAGCCATAAATTTTTCACCATAGTTCCAATTGACTCACTATTTAAACCATTGGAAAGCTAAGAATGAGGAGAACATGGTGAGATGTCATTTATATTTTCTCAATGGATTTTGACCCTTGAAAACCCAATGGAAGTGCCCCAAATTTCAATTTTAGTAGTGCAGTCTAAAAATAGTAAGTTTCTAAAAATATTAATTCCTCAAATTTTGTATTGTTTTAAATCATGGAAGTTGAACCACTTAATCTCCCTTGAGATTGGTGACCTTCCACATCCTCCCCCTATATTCAAAATGTGTATAAATGAAGATGTAACCTGAAATAGAAATTAAACATCTCATCCTAGAGATAAGCATATAGTTGTATTGTGATCTTGAGTAATAAAACATCTATTCTCAGAGTATTCATTGTTACTATGTTATTTTTGTGTTCTTGAAATATTTGTCAACCAAAACTTCTGAGTTTTGGATCACTATAAGCCTAGATATGGGTGAGGATAACTTGAGCAAGAAACCCTATTTTGATGTTAAATAGATAATAAGTATGTAATGATCATGAGTATGCAAATCATGAGAAAAATAGAGTGTTTAATTAAATTCCTTAAAGTGGTCACACACATAGTTAAAGACCTAAAAACAACACCTTCATGATAGAATAAGAAGGTAGGGTTATGACTAAAAAGATGAAAGAGATAATTATTTAAGTGAGTGATTAGAGGATTTTATAAAATTAAAAGGTATTGTATATAATTATTGTCACAATTAAAAATGGAGTCTTTATGTGCAAAAAAGCTAGATAGACCCCTCTTTCTAGCCACAATCAAGGTCAAAGGGAGAGGAGTTAAAGTACAAAACCTTACATGATGGTCAAGTGAAGGAAGGTAAGAAGGTATCCTATTTTATTTATAATAAATTAAATACAAATTGGATAACTTGATCCTTTGAGATAGATAAAAGGTCCTTGATAGATTAGTAGGCCTAGTTAGGCCTAAACAAGGCACTTACAATCAGGGTCAAAAGAAGGAAGGTTGAGCTATGAAACCCTACATAAAGTAGTGTATGAGGCCTAAATACATATGAGATGGAATTAAGGTATATGTAACAAATATATATTATTATGAGGACCTAAATTTTGTGAAGTAATTATTATTATTCATTCCTACTTAGTCATGATTCAAAACTGCCACTTATAGGTAGGGTTATGAGTAAGAAAGGTCAAGTTTTGAAACTATAAAAATGAGTGAAATATATAAATAAGAATAAATTACATATGTCTATTTTATAATTAACTTAGTGTGTCCCCATTTATATGTATTATCTCTTGAAGTAAAAGATCCTAAATGGCCTACACATGCATATTAGGCCTAGACAAACTTAAAACGAGTTTGTGCACATGAACTAAGGACATTTTACTTTTTTTAAGGTTGGTTAAGGTTTGAAGGAACCTAAGTAGGAAATTAAGATTATGTATTAAGATTTTTAAGTAATAAGAGTCTCATATTGGTGAAAAATACCTAATGTCATATTTATCCCAATAGGGCTAAACTAGTATCTACAAACCTACACCTTATTGTTGAAAGCATATGCATGTTGTGAGTTTTTTAGAGGTTTAAATCCATAAATAAAGGTAATGAAGAAAATTATAGGGTATTAATGATGATAAGATACTTAGGTGATGCAATAAAATCACTCAGTGAAGCCCTTAGGGACACAAAGGCATAACCTCCCATAAGCCCTAGGCCTGATTATGTGAGGGTATGCAGAGGACTGAGTTGAGAGAGAGCATAATACTAATGATTTTACTAGAATAGGAATGAATATTTAAATATTAAAATACCATCAATAGTAAAGTGAAGGAGTGAAACCACTCATATCCCTACACTACTTTCAAGCACCCATATTGGTAGTGAGACTTATAGGTAGTCACATGAGATAATGGAGTCAGAGATAGATTTTAGTAACTAGAGATAAATGATAAGGTTGGGAATAGTTGGGAAAAATGTAACATGATTATTTTGAGACCATAAACCACATATAGGTAACTTATACCTGTGAGAATCATTCTAGGCCCATTAAGCCTAAAGCTATTCTTGGCTACTCAAGACTCCTTATTCAATCTTGGTGACCAACCCAGACACTCCAAAGTAAGACTAACATCATGAGAAGATTTAATAGGTTTGTAAAATACATAAAAAAAGGTTTTTTTAGACAAAAAAAGATAAAGAATATGTTAGATTATTCTTAAGACCCCCTTTGAGCTATAGCATGCTAGTTTACCAACTCGAGCTATATATTTAAGTGCTCATAATATCCATCATAGAGGTACTCAGACCCAAGGATCTTAGAAAAATTTAGGCACACCTATGGTATTGATATCCATAAAGGAAAGAGTGGGATTTAGGGGCCCACCTATATGAATCATTGTTAAGACTACATACATGTCTAAAAATCTTATAAGGAGCTTAAAGTCTACCATTTTAAATTCATATCTCCACACAAAAGATGCATGGGACCCAAAGTTTCTTAGGAATTTTATGGGGTTCTATTTAATAAACACCCATGACTGTAATTTTGGGATTGGAGGTCTGATCTTTATGAACCATCATTAATATGGTTGACCTCTAAGACCCTGCTTAAACCCTAGCATAGACCTGACTTGGTAAATCTTGGTATTTTTGCAATCAAACACCCTAAATTGTATTTTAAATTATTTATATAAACTGGTACACTCATATAATATTTTATATATGGTATTTAGTTGTATGGATAGGTGTACATACCTCCTAAAAATCATGTTTTTGTAGGGTTTTGTGATGTTTATGGGGTATAGATTTATTTATAATGTTTCCAATAAATATAGGGGGTGGTTTTTGAATTTTTATACCTTATAAAATCAAAAATTTCTCACACTTCTTCCTATAAACACTTCTACAAGTCTCATCTAAACATGCAGTCCATGAAGGCTAATAGAAGGTGACCTAGTCACCTAGTTTAGCAAGGTTGCAAGTGTATGCTATTTAGAAAGTCATATTTGATTGTATGGTAAATTTATTAATACATATAACACACTTATAAATCTATTATAAGGGTTATTTTCATGTTTCATGGCTACTCAATCAGTCAACAATCATGTAACTAAGCCTAATGGCCTAATAGGCCTACTTAGGTCAACAAAAAGAGATGAAAGTTGGCATAGAGAGGTTATTATAAGAGTTAATTCATGTAATTACACTATTTAATTTATTCTTTAAGGAAATAAAGACAATTATTCATGTTCATAATGGAAAATTATAGCAGTTCTTTTAGCCTAGTCAACAAGCAAGGGAAAGTGGGTTGTTTAGTAACTCATGGTGGCATAATTAAGCCACTTTAATGTTGTAAATATCAAGATAAGGATGTAATTTAATATATAAGGACATATATATGATTTAAAAGAGGTTTAAAATTTTGACTACATCCTCTACCACTTCATCTCATCATCTAATAGCTCATTCAAGACCATTAATTTGAAGGTCAATGCATGGAGGGAATTTGAGGGACTGTTAGAACTACTATAACTAATGATGGAGTTGATTATGGTCATTTATGACCTATTATATTCACCTCCATGACAATTTCCCTATCTTTATTTCTTCAATTCATGGTAACACATGGTGGCCTAATTGAGCCACTTTAATGTTATAATTATCAGGAGAAGGATGTACTTAACTAGATAAGGACATAGCTATGATTTTAAAGAGGTAAAACAATTCAACTATAGCCTCCACCATTTCACCTCAACATCTAACAACTCATTTAATAACATCAATTTGAAGGCCAATGAATGGAAGGAGTTTGAGGGACTATTAAAACTATTATAATTGATGATAGAGCTGATTATGGTCATTTATGACCTCTTATCTACACCTCCATTCTAATTTCCCTCTCTTTCTCTCCTTGTGATTATATATGTTTAGGCCTTAAGGCATTTTTATTGATCCCTTACCTAGGTATGAGGAGTATTTTCTTGGATTTACACTTTGTAAACCTATTAGATTGATGAATATACTATTATAACTTATTCATGTTATATTATAGTGTGTTATTTGCTTTTTGATATGCATATGTGGAAAGTTTATATCCTATTGGAGGTCCTTGTTTCATCTAGATGCTAGTAGTTATGCTATGTAGGTCATATGGTGTGTAAGAGTTTTGGTGATTGAGTTTGAAGTGTAACTTGATTGTTAAGTGCATTATATCAGACCTTCCTATCATGACCTTCATAATCTATCCATATAACATAACCTCCATGTGAAACATTACTATATAGGAACTCTTGGAGATGGTAATGCAGTTGTTTGTCTAGTCCATTAGTGTTGTTTAAGTCAAATAGAGTGGATAATAATATTGGTGTATCACTATCCTTAGAGTAGGTTTTTGTTTATTCATATTCTCTATCCCTTTTCACCCAAAAATTAGTAGGTCTTAGTGAAATAAACCAAATAGATGCACTAGGGGTGTTAGCCCCATAATCTAGAGGTCTATCCTAGCCATAGGTCACACACAACCTTGGGTTATTCCCATGTTTCCCTAACCTTATAGGTAGTCCTAAATAACCCCCTCCTAGAGTGTAGGTTAGAGAACTAATAGAGTCATCCCAATGATAGATCAAAATAACCAAGAATAGTGTTGTTTAAATAGTTGTGTATCTTCCCAAGTGGCACTCCTAATACTTAGTGGGTCCCATTATATCAGGATTTGGTATATTTATTTATTTATTAGTTTAATGTTGTGATGGCCTAGGATTTTTATTAGGTCTAGTGGAATATTTTCCTCTTCTATATACTATAAATTTTTTCAAGACATGAGATGGATCATGCACATATTTCATTAATAATATAGTATGAAACACATCATGAATTCTTGATAGAGAAGGAGGTAAAACCAGTCGATAGACAATAAGGTTGATTTTGGCAATAATGTCAAATGGGCCAATAAATTGAGGAACTAACTTAGAAATTTTATAAACTTGATTAAAATATTTTGTTTTATTACATGTAAAAAAACCATTTCACCAAGAATAAATTCACAAGGCATATTTTTAGATCAGTGTAACTCTTTTACTGATAAAAAATAACCTTCAAGTTTTGGCATATTATGGCCATTTGCTCATCATATTCCAGTAATAATTATAGACTAGCAATAGCCTAATTTTATAAGTTGTCCTAACTATGTGGAGTTATACATTTCCACCCATACAAGGCTTCAAAAGGAGCCATTATAATTTCATAATGATAATAGTTGTTATAAGCAAACTCAACTAAAAGGAGATAATCCACCCACTTGGTCTGTTGATCAATAACATACATGTACATCATGTCTTAGACTACTTGGTTTAACCTTTCAGTTTGACCATTCATTTTTGGGTGGCATAAAGAACCAAAATTTAGTCGAGTGTCGAAGGCTTTAGTTAAATTCACTAGAACCTTGATGTGAATAGCTTGTCTCTATAAGAGATAATGACCTCTGGCATGCCATGCAATTGAACCACTTATTTAAAAATTATTTTAGTAAAAATAATAGCATTATCAATCAAATTCCTAATAATAAAGTGACTATCCTTGGTTGATTTTTCATTTACCACTAAGATAGTGTCATGCCAACTGTAGGATTTAGGCATTCCTATAACATAATCAAGTGAAACCACTACCTATTTGTCTCTTGGTATATTGTGTGGATATAAAAAACCCCTAAGATGGCACTGTTTAGCCTTTATAGGTTGACATTCCAAACATCTTACTATAAAACTGGGAGCATCTTTCTTTAGACTAGGCCAAAAATAAATCCTTTTTAGCTTATGGGTCATTTTGGTGACCCTTCAGGGAAAAATGGGGTACCATATGTACCTATTGTAGCACAACATTGAAAAATCCACCTGATTTGGGTATAATTTTTTTATTTCAATGCCTTATACATCTATATTTCTCAATATAAATATTATCAAATTATTTATTCAAAGGCTCATCAACCAGTCCTGTACTTAATTCTTGGTAGTAATTATTAGCAAGGCATTATTTTAGGATAACACTTCTAAAATTCCCTTATAAAATAGATGAGGAAGTAAGGTATATACACCTACTAAGTTTATCAACCATGTTATTTTCCTTTCCCTTCATATAAGATATGTCCACATCAAATTATTGACAAACTTTAGCCATCTACACTAGCATGCATTCAAATCATATTGTGAAAATATGTGTTTTACATTGAGGATCAGATTTCACCTTAAAATCTTTGCCTATACAAAAGTGATTCCAATGTTTCAATGCATGGACTATGTCAACAAGCTCTAAATCATGTGTGGGATAGTTATTTTTAGCTTCCTTGAGAGTGAGAGATTTATAGGCCACCAATTTACCCTCTTGGGTTAATATGCCATTGAAGGATTCCTTATAAGAGTCATCCCACATGTCAAAATGAATGTTTGGCTCAGGTGTAATTAGAATAAGAGATATTATTAATATCTTTTTAATATTTTTAAAGCCTCTTCACATTGAGGTGTTCATGAAAAAAATTCCTTTACAATGAAAAGATGTGATGGGGTTGGCTAGGCAATACAAATTTTATAAAAACTTTTGATAATATCCAACCAAGCCCGTAATTTTTTTCACTTCATGCACATTAGATAGATCATGCCACTCCTGAATGGCTTGAACCTTTTTTGGATCCATATTAATGCCTTTCTTGGATATCAATTATCCCAAGTAATGTATTTCTATTTGGTAGAAGGCACATTTGGATAACTCACTAGACAATTTGTGTTGTCTTAATCTTTGTAAAACTAGCCTTAAATGCTAATCATTTTCAACCACATTCTTGGAGTAGATGATCATTTCATACAAGAACACTAGTATAAATTTGTCCAATAAATCTCTAAAAATTCTATTTATTAGATTCATTAATGTAATAAGTGAATTTGTGAGGCCAAAAGGCAAACTATTAAATTCTTAGTGGTCGTACTTAGTTTGAAAAGTTGTTTTGTATATGTCCTTTTTATCTTTAACTAATGATAGCCAAATATTAGATCAATTTTGGAAAATACTATTGCATCTTTCATTCGATCAAATAAATCACCAATTTGAGGTAGTGGGTAGTGATTCTTGATCATCACTTTATTGAGAATATGATAGTCAATACCCAACCTTAAAGTTCCATCTTTCTTTCTCACAAAGACTACCAGAGCAACCCAAGATGGCAAACTTAGATGAATGCTTATACTATCCAAAAGTTTTTGTAATTGAAATTTCATCTCTTATATATCTACCACATTCATTTTATAAGGATATTTTGATGTAGGGGTATCCCATGGAATAACCTCAATAGAGAACTCAAACTCCTATTTTGGTGGTAATCTAGGCAATTTTTAAGGAAAATAATCTATAAATTTATATAAAATAAGAAAATATAATTTTTTTTCCTTGCTAAATTCCTATAATTGGACTACATATAATTTACATCCTTTTTGGATAGCCCTTTTTAACTATAGGGATGAAATAATTTTATACATTTTTGGCCCTTGAAGGCCTTAAATTTAAACAAGTTTTTCATTCTCATTAGTGCATTACATTCTTTTTTTGGAGTAATCAAGTGTTACATGGTGTTGTTGTGGCCAATCCATGCCTAATATGATGTCATAAGTCCCCAAGGGTGTTAAAAACAAGTTCAACCTTGTTTTGAAGGTACCCAGATCAAGTTTAGTTTGCTTTAAGCATTCTTAGATAGGTACCCTTTTGTTGGTACCAAACTCAACTTCCCATCCTTATCTTAGATACATATATTTTTGATTACATTTATTTACTACAATAGGTGAGATAAAACTATCAATAATATCAGAATCAATTAAAATAACTACAAAGTTACCAACAAGATTACCTCTTATCTCTATTAGAGTAGCCTAAAATTTAGTTCTTTAATTGTCTATAGTTTCACACACTCTATGGTATGCTAGTTTTCCCAATTTCCACTTTGGGTAGTCCTTAAGGTAGTGGTTATCACCACATTACCAATGCACCATTGCCCTTTAAGAGGCTAATGAAATAGTATTCACTCCTACATCTAGTCCATGTTGGTTATTTTGGTGTTGGTCCTTCTCAAAGAACCCATTTATATAGTTGTCTTGGGTCTTAAATTTTTTTTTTTAACCTTGGAATCGATTGAAATTTCTATTTTTCCCTTAAAAATTACAATTCTAGTCTGATTTCTTGAAATTTTTATATGTGGGAGGTAGATTTTTAGCTTTTGACTGCTACCTATTCATTTTGAAGTCTTGTATCTCTTTTTGACAAGACATTTCTTTAACTTCTACACTATGGGTAGACTCTATAATAGCTTATATCATCTTAAGATTAGTCATATTGATGCCATGCATCGATATATATTTTAGTCCTAACTTGAACTTTATTATTTTTATATCTTTATCATGCATGTAGTCTACATGACATATCAGATTTAATAACTTGTTTTCATATTCTAAGACAATCATATTCTCTTGTTTAAGTAGCTAAAATTCTGATTTTTTTACTCCTTGAAGTTTGTGCTAATGTACCTTTTTTGGAATTGACTGTCAAAAGTTGGCCAGGTAAGGGTCATAGGTTGATACCCTTCCAAGGCATACAATGGTTCCAACATAGGTCTCCTGATTCCTCACATGAAAAGGTAGGTGGGGGAATATTTTTGAGCTCTATGACGATTGGGTCTACCATTATTATTTATACTTCTTAAATTAATTTCTCTCCTATCTATCCAACTTCCAATCGAGGGATTTATTTCTGAGGAGCACCCTTAAGATTATTTAACCTATGCTCTTGGTTTTCAATTTTACCTTGAATGGAATTTAGAGAGGAAAAGATTCTATGGAGGACTTATTCTTTCTTATTAGTTAGTTTTTATCTAATTACATTATTATTTGATTATTCATTATTATTATTATTATTGTCATTATGAAGTAGTGGTTCATTTACATTTTAGTTTAGATTTTAGGTAGCACAAACCCTACCTCTACTTCTACCTCTATCTCAACCCCTACCTCTTAAGACCGACCTATCAATTCCTTGATCATTGTCAACCTAATTACTACTATTCCTAGTCTTAACCATTTTCATAAGAAGTTATAATAGAAAACTTCTTCGATATATTTTATCATAAATAAAATTTTATAAATATTATTTAGAACTATTCTTAGAAGTGATAACTTAGCATAGGATATGATACAAGGTGAAACAACCCAAAAAAAATTGAGCATCCATTCCTTTAGAGTTTAGAGTGGAAATAGTGAATCAGGTTTAATACATGGAACTTGGTTTTACATGACCTACCATAATCCACATAGCCACATTTATGTACATGCAACCCTTAATCAGGGTAATTACCTCTAAAATATTATATATGGAAGATTATTATTGAGAGAAATCTACGTATAGTTTAAGGAGTATTGATATGTAATCCATAGCAATAAGATCTAAACTATATGGAGGCATACATCTTCCCAATAGGACCACTTAAGTCTCCTTATCCTATCTAAGAGACTTCTATATATGCAAGTCTAGGTATAGTTCACGGTAGAGTATCTTCCCCTTGGAGTGTTATGGAAGTATCATACTAACATGAATTTATTTTTGTTCATACAATGTCTTGTTATACATCAACATTCATAAATAAGAAAACATATTGTTCTTAACTAAATTTATCAATGGTGTATATCTGAACAAGTTTGGTAGTTTAAAAATACACCTATATATCCATGAAATTTCAATAGGAATTTGTATTTAGTAAATTCTATGTAATCAAAGAGCCCATTGTAGTACTATCTTTGTTTAGATCATTATACCATGTTTTGAGATCATCATACTATATGCCTTCATTGAACATGAAACAATAAGCTTCTAAAATTGTTTAAATATTTGTCAAGGTTGTAATTGAATATTATGATTTTAATTATAATGGTTACTTATTCTTACTAAACCATCCCGAAATTATCCACTTAAAGACTTATATCTCTCAAATATTAATTACTTGTCAATTGGTCATTGTTTTAAGAATCATAAAAGTATGCCACTTAGTTTATATGATTTATAATTTTGTTGTGTTTTACCTTATATTCCATGATTTTTTATCTTAGGAACATCAAATTAATTATACTAACAATTTATAAATTTAGTAACCATTAATATGTGTCATTTAAGACACTAACAAATTCTTTATACTTTAAGCCCAACCATGATTTTATCTTCCATTAGGTGATAATTTAATTTATCATGCTCATCTTAATTTATTTAGAGGATAATAATGCTATACAAATTTAATAGTTAAATTTTGTGAATTAATAACATATATTCAATGTGAATGAAAAATAGATTGAGGCTATATTGACATCCTAATGTCATTTTAGAATCTTGCATTATTTCTTTGATATCCAAGAATTAAGAACAATAGTTTACAATAAATGAATTTCAATATTTAAAATTATTCTCTCTCTTATTTAGAAGCTCAAGAACCTTATTTCAACATATAAAATGGATTATAAAAACTATCATGATTTCAACATATCCTTTATTTTGACAAAGAGAATATAATCCAAGGAAATATAACTTCCAGGATAATTGAAGAAATTTAAATATTTAAACTAAATCCAATAATAACTTTCAATATTTTGAACTTAGATGAAACATATTTAGCAAATGATATAAATTTTGGCTTCTCACTAGGTTTTAAAATCTTGCAATGATAAAGTCTAAAGTAGACAACAAATTATGCAACTCAAATTTAACTTAACTAATTATAACAATGACTAATTAAAAATTTATTTGTATGATTGTATCATGCCAAAATTATTTGAGAAAATCATCTTAACAACAATTTATTTACATGCCATAAAATGAATTTAATGATTGGAATCCATTCCCATGCATAGTGCCTTTTGGGACTCAAATATAAAAATATTATGTTGCAAGAGTGATATTAAAGTAGTGTAAAATTCATAAATACTCAAATATAGAAACTTTAATTTAGTATGTAAGTGCAACCATTTATCATGTATTTACAGCAGTTGTAAGTTCTATGCTTTTAATTTAATCATTTTAAGCAAATAACTCAGCCTAATAGATAAATTTTCTAACTATAAAATTGAATTGTTAATCACTAATCACTAATATATAAATGAACTATTAAAAATATAACAAATATAGTCATATGAATGTAAATAATAACTCAACTATTAACCCTTCCATCTACTTGGAGGTATACAACTTTATAATTAATCTTAGTAATCTAAATTACTTAAATCAATGACATAAATAGTACTAAAATAATGAAATGAACAACAATATTAATTAGCCATATTTATATATTTTACATCAATTTAAGTGTTATTTTTCATTTATCAAACATGCTTTAATAATAATATCTGATATAAGGAATAAAAAAATTTGATGAATCATTTAATTATACAAATAATCTGCTAATCAATAACTTCACCATATGATCCATCCTGACCTATCTTATAATCCCCCCCAATTATTGGCCCTTACCACTCCCAACCATCAACATGGATGTGGAGTCTAATTTTTAGATCTTTTGGACAAGAGTATGAGAAATAAGGGGTAAAAGTTATGACTAAGTTTTTAATAGTTCTTTTAATAAACAAACATTCCACAACTGCAAGTACAAACACTAACAAACATATAAGGATTGAAAACCTTTATTTTACCTCTAAAGGTTTATAGGTTTCAACTATATAATCAATTAAACTTAGTCAAGATTCATCCTAGATTCCAAGTGTACCACAATTTTAATATACAAATTTATCACTTCAAGGGATACAAAATCAGCTACTACAACCAATAATAAATAAGAACATTCAAATAAAGAATGTATTCAAAAACAAATAAACATAACACCAATGATTTAGATGTCTTGGCCATTTGTCAATCAATTAGGTATAATCATTTTATCACCCATAATAGGTGATTGGATCACTATATCTGACCCTTTATATGGCTAGGTCAATAAAAGGTACTACTGTAAAATAATATTAATTAATATCACAAGGGTTTTAAATATGAATCAACATTATAATAATAAAACCTATTTTTATAAACACTAGGTTAGTGTTCATTCAATAAAAAGTAATTTTCTCATACCAAAAATGGTGAACCAATAACCAAATGAAATCCTGATCACATACTCAACCTAACGATTCTAATAAGCAAGAAAAGTGGAAACCCCAAAATGCCTTACAGATAATGAATAAACTCAACACAAGTAGATGATAATGAGGAAGTTTATATATAATAAAATAGAAATTTAAAATTCCATTCTAGCTAGCTATTCCAATTGGTAATAAAAATAAAATCTTAGCCATATAAACAAGGTGAATTTTTCAACAAGGTCAAAATACCTAAAACCCCAAGATGAAAATGTAAGAACAAATCAAGTGCATAAACTTAAAACCTATAGCCAAGTAAAGCAAATATAATATATATTTATCTGATCATTTTAATATATCCAACCCTAAAAATCCAAATGGAAGATTTAAGGGTTTTTAAAAATAGGATTTCACTTTGAGATTTTAAAAACCTAGAGTTTATATTAACTACTATAAAAAACAAAACAATCCAGAATTTTTAATTAACTATAATCCAATATAAAGTGCCACACTATTAATATGATAGATAAATATCAATTTTAAATTGATGTAATACCTTTTTAGGTTCATCAAGAAGTCTATTGACTTCCTTATGAGCTTGCAAATAATCCTTTTATTGCTTGCATCTAAAAATTAAATCAAACATTCATTATTTTTCACAAAGAAAGTAACAACACTTACATGGTTTGCTGCCCACATAAGAGAAGAAAAAAAATATTTAACTTTCTTAATTTCCATTCTTCCTCAATTTACATGCCCAACCTCTTTTATAGCCACAACTTGAGCATGTCATTCTCCCTCCTCTATTACTTCCTCCTACTATTGTTTCCCTCCTAGGGTTTCTCTCTTCTCTTACTAATCTTCTCCCATATTCTCTTCCATCTTCTCCAATCTTCTCCCATGTGTCTCCTCAACTACCCCATCATAAAATTGTTTTTATAGTTGAGCCAACCTTCTACAAATACACCAAAGTTCAAAAACATGAATGATTAACCCTTTCCAAACAAAAAATTAGGTCATAATGGTTTTTTAGTCAGGATTCAAAACCCTATGACCCCCATCTAAAAGTCATTACTACAAACATAAAATCTTGGTTTTCAATCTAATTCCAATGCCATGCTAAGTTTGTGACCCCATTATGGGTCAAAATACCATAAGCAAAACATTAACCCCTTTTACCACCACACCTAAGATGTTAAGGATTATAAAATAAAATCAAAATTCCCCTATTATGCATGTCAAAGCATTACTAATTATTATAAGATTTTTATAAATGAATAATGCAAATTTCTCAATCTAATAATTAAATGGGCTCGCCTTTAATATTAAACATGAAAACATTATGGGCACAATTACCTAAAATGCAATGACAACCTATGAAAAAAAATGCTAACTATTATGCACAACAAAAAATACTCAATAATAATATCAAAAGTATAGAAACAACTTAGGCAAATAAAATAGGATAACAAACTCAATCAAATAATTAATTCCAAGTGATCAATCATAAGATGATAAAAAATCAAGGTACGCAATAAATCATAACAACAAAAAGTTGAGAAGATGATAAAAAAAAGACTAAGAGTAAAAGATGATAAAAGTGATGGAACAACAAAATGGATAAACTATTGCTTAGTGACTAACATCTTACGTAAAATACCCCTTTTCACCTATGTTGGGTTACTTGACTACTCATTTCCCTTGTCCATTATCCCTTGACCACTAAAGTTCACTACTAGTCTAGTTCATGTACTTGTACCTATACATGCAGCCATAAATGGGCATCAACAACACATATACAATATGATAATATCATTAAACTAAATAATACAAGTATATAAATATAATGTTTTAACTAAATCAACATATTTATAAAATAAATTATATTTATAGTACTTTGTCCAATGTCAATAATAGCTAATTAAACATGATATGAATCAGATTATGGCATCACTAGTGTAGTATGAATACAATAATAGCTCAAAAGTATAACCAACCAATACAAAATCATGTTAAAAACATATATTAGTCTATGAAAATAGGGTATGAAAGTTGGATTATAACATCTTTCTTAAAAGAAATGTCTTACACCTAGTAAATTCTCTTGTATGCCCACATGGGCTTCCTACAACTAATTAATTTTTATTTATCCTGCTTTTAAAACACTCCACCAAGTGGGTCATACCTACCCACTAGGCTAGGACCCTAGGGTGTTGGTTTTTTAAAAGGCCTATGGAATAGGGCTTAAAAAATCTCTAGGAGGCCTATGACCTTTCTTAAAATGATAAAGGACATTTTAGGATTTAAAATTTCATATGATAAATATGTGAAGTTTAAATTTAAATAATCTTTCCAAACTTTTTATAATCATTAATCCATTAATATACAAGGAGGAAACTATAATTTGAATTATTAATAGCCAACAATCATGTTTACAAGGTTAAAATTGGTAAGGTAAAGAGGTCCCTCACATGTGGTTTTAAAAAGTTGCTACTATACAGGCATAATGAAAAAAATTTGATTGACATTTGTTTTCACTTTGACCATAATGGTTCACATTTATAATGGGTGCGCGTGCGCGCGCACACACACACACACACACACACACACACACACACACACACACACACACACACACACACACAAATATATTTTTTCAAGATGGTTTCATTTTTCATATAATGCTTAAGTTTTATGTCTTACAATAATTAAATTAAAAAATGTATGCAATCCATTTTGGAGAGTTCAAAAAGGAATAGTAACATTGTTTCATTTATTTTCCCCTAGAAGAATTATTTTAATTATTTCCTCAAATGGTTGTCATTTAAAATGGGTGGATGCCCATTATAAGAACATTTTAAAAATTGATTCATTTCTAATATAAATATAAGGTCTTAAGTATATAAGAAATATAATTCAACAACACATGGAAATTAAACTTGTTTTCATTATACATGTAATGGTTCACATTAACAGTGGTTATCATTACACTCTATGAACATTTGTAGATTGGATACATTTTTAATTCAAAACCTAGATACAACAATAAATAAATTTAAAAATACATATATGTAATTCTAGTTATGGTCCATATACACGTTTTTAAAAAGATTTCTCATTATGGATTCATTTTCAATAAAGAACTTATGTATTTTCTAATAGTAATCAATTTCAATAATAATGATATAACTCAACATTGATTCTCATTTTAGAGTGGGTCTTTGTCCACTATAAGAGCATTTTTAGGATGAAATCATTCACAAAATAAAGCTTATATCTTATTGTTAACATCTAGTAAATTAAAAAATACATGTAATTGACACTTATTTGCACTATACATATGATGGATAATAATTAATGTGGGTGACCACCCAGTCTATGAAGCTTCTCAAGTTGGATTCATTTTAATTATGAAACCTATATATATTAGGTTTATCATTTTTGAATTCATTTTGATTATGAAATATAGATATAATAACTATTTTATTCCTGGATTCATTTTAATTCATTTTGAACTTTCCATGAAAATTTACTAAATAATTTATAATTAATTTTATTTTTATTGAATAGTTGTTTATAATAATGAAATTTTTTAATAATGGTGGTCATGTAACTATTACATTCAACACTAAATATTACAATATATCACATTACAATATAATTTCACATAATATTTTATTTAAAAATTATAAAAATGCTCATGTAATGAATTACATTAAACATTAAATACTATAATATAAAACATGTAGTTAATAGTTCACATAATATTATACTTAAAAATTAAATACATTATCAACTAATAATGGGATTGAGAGGGATGTGCATGTGAAGAATCACATAAAAATTAGTTGGTAGAACCTTGATGCTGGAATTATTAAACTCAATTTTGATGGGGTGCCAAAAGTAAATCATGGGCTGATAAGAAGTGGAGGGGTTTTTAGAGATCAAGTGAGGAAATGGATTCTTATTTTTTATCAAGACATTGGAACTAAATTAAATGATGTGGTAAAATTAAGATCACTGTTTAAAGGCATCCAAATCACCCTTTATCACAAATGGAGGAATCCAATAGTGGAGGGAGATTCACAAATAATCATCAATACAATTCTAAAATGTGTAATAAAACTTTAAAAACTTCAAATCATTGTAAATTAAATCTATCAATTGATATTCTTTTTTAGCAGATTAAATTATTCCATGCACAAAGAGAAAAAAAATAGTTGCATGTTGGGTTGCTAATATAGGCGTCAGCCTTAGACAAGTTAATCATATATGTTTTCTATTGTTGTAACCTTCCTTTCCCAACATCTTGCAAAATTTAATTATTGAGGATGCCCTTTTAGGTGATCTATAATCTTAATTATGTTATCACAACTATGTTAGTCATATCCATGAATTTTCATAATACTTTGGAAATAATGGAGTGGATATCCCTTGGTTCTTGGATAGTTCACATGATTCATTTTCATATCATTATGACTCTTGCCCTTGAAACTAGTCATTTTCATTACAACTAGTTTGATTGTGCACAATATTAGGCTGTTATGTGGCATTTTTTTGAAGGTCTTAGATATTTGATGTTTCTAATCATGGAGAATATAAAATGGGTTAATTTAGAGATGGATGTTTCTCCTCCTAATACTATAGTAGGTAAGGTAAAGGCGACAATGCAATGGAAAATAGGGGAGATGGTGGTAAATAACTTTATCGATTACATCGACAAAGAAATATAGAATTTTTTAGTGAGAGTCTAGTTGAAGAAGATGTGGTCTATGGAAATAAATATGAATGATATTTAAATAAATACATTTCCAAATTAGTGAAAGTTCTTATTATCGATCCAAAGTAGTCAATGGGCCATCATAACATCTTTTATGATTGGGTTGAATATGATTTCAAATGTTTTAGGCACATATTAAATTTATGAATAACATATGAATTTAAGAACACATGTGCATTCAATAGGGATATAATCTATTTATAATAGTCATATGATCTTTGGAAAGCTTATGAAGGTAAATAAAGGACATGTATTCCTAGCTATGCAATTGGGAACTTACCTACCTATGGAATGCATGTTGGAGCCTCCACCATGCTATATGAAATAGGACAAGGTGAATCATGGATCAGAGTAATTTTTTGGTGTTGGTTATGTTAAAGTAAGGTAATTTTTCAAAGAGAGTCTAGAGAAGGTGATAGTTATATATTAATATACCTCTTTTGTTTAGTTTCTAATCTTCCTAATTTTGTAATAATTGTATTTATATCTTTTTGGGGTCTATAAGGGGCTTGTGTAATTTTATCACTCACTAACATATGATACAAACACTTTAATTTGTTGTCTACTATGATTTAAAATAACTTACTTAATAACAAATAAATGTTTTTTTCAAATTTTTGATGCAATAGTGGTGAAGCCAGTTTAGGTCTTAATTCTAGCTTGTATCCCAATGTTTTTTTTAAAACAAGATATTTGAAAATTATGTTTTTGATCTTCCCTTCTAATTAGGATTTCATTCTTCTTGGGAATCAATATTTTTGGTTAATATCCTCAGATATAAGTTAGCCTCTCACTAATATTATATTCATGCATGAATCTTTTTTGGGTATTGAAGACCTTGTCTTTCATCCTCCTATGGATGTTTCCCTGGGATGATTATTATTTTTTCTAATCTAGGACAAGTTGATAGTTACCTTATAAAAAAAATGACAATAAATGCTAGTTATCTAAAACAATCTTAGTTTATAATATTTTAAGCTTGTAATAATAGTATAAATATTATTCCAAAATTTAATATAAATATTCTAATATCTCATTAAATAATTGTTCTATAAATTATAATGTAAGAGACTATAATAAGTTTCAGTTTATTTAAAATAATATTTGCTTACGTTTAATATTTTTAACAAAGTAGTGTATGCACTTAATTTTATAAAAATGATTTAATAATAACATTGTACAATAATATGTTATGTTTACTATTATAAAAATTATTATTAACATTTAATATTGATGCACATGTAATTCTTATTTTCAATATTAAATATTATAGTACAATGGAATAGAAATGTGTTCACAAAATTTTATACTAAATATATCATTAAATATTTTTTCTATAAATATTATTGTAAGAGATTATAATAAGTTTTAATTTATTTAAAATAAAATTATTTTACATTTAATATTTTTTAAAAAGTAGCACATTCATTTAATTTTGTAAAAAAACATTTAATAATAATATGCATGATAATGTGTTATGTTTTTTTATTTTTGAACTTATTCTTAACAATTAATATTGATGCATGTGTAATTCATACATTTAATATTAAATATTGAAGTATAAAAAAACATAAATGAGTTCACAAAATTTTATTCTAAACTATTATAACAATTTAAATTATTTAAAATAATATTAATCTACATTTAATATTATCAAAAAAACTCAATAACCGATTGTACTATTAGTTTATCCATTTAATAAAGTATAAAAACTATATATAACTAAAATATAATAATATATAAATAAAATAATTTATATTTAATTATTAACATTTAATATTGTAGTAACTTACAAAAATAAAACTTGAATATTTTATATATGAAATTGAAATCATTATTTTATTATGTCTAAAATAATAATATATATATATATTTATTGATACAAGGGTTAAATGGGTCCGTCACCCATATATTAAAACAAACTAATATTACAAGAGAGTCTTAAACCTGCAACCATAAGGCCAAACAAACCTAGGGCAAGATATGTCACCAAAAACCTCACTAAAGAAGAAAAGGAAATAGTAATAAGAAAGAATAGGACAAGATAAAAAACACAAAATAAATAAGGATTAAACCATGTGGGTTTAGATAATCATAAAAATAAACCAACTACCATTCAAGTCCTAGAAGGGAATCATATTCCATGTCTACTAATGAAATACCTAATCCAACTACCATATCGACCTTCTTAGACTAAAAACCATAATCATCTTCCAACTCCATGTCTAGTGCCACCCCATCATCCAGACCTATAGTATTGGTGGGTTTGAAGATAAATCCTTATCACCACCTTTGTGAGCCCTAGTACACACAAATTTTCCTCCCACAAACCCAACTTGATTAACCACATCCATTTGATCTTACATGATTTGTGAAGAGGTCCAAATATGGGAGACATGTACATCCTTAACCTAGATCTATGAGAGCATCACTGCCCTACTCACCACCTTGAACAAGAAATTTATAGCCACCATCCTAGTGGGTGAATGCTTCTCATGTAGAATTACCTCCAAGTTAGGAATAGGATTACTATTATCCTCCAAAGGGGATAAAAAAAATATTAAATCCATAAAATATGTATTATCATTCCAAACTACCAAGACATTAGTGTGACAAATCTCCCTTCTAACTCCCAAAAAATAGATAAAGGAACCAACCTGACTTTATCATGACCATAAAATGGATAAATATGTGGATCCCTAAATTTAAACCATTCATATATTCCTAAAAACCTATCCTCTAAACTAGTTTAATGAAGAAAATGAACAAATACTACACATGTTTCTTATCTTCTAGAAGAAGCATCAAATGACTAGCAAAAATTGAAACCACAACAAAATTTGTCTTAACCTTATGGATTGACATAAAAAATATTTCCATGGAATTAATTGAATGTATTATATGATTCATGTGGTTAGGGACCAAAAAACCCATAGTAATATATAATCCATAATCTCACCATAAAAATACAACTACCTGTTCTTGCCTTAGATATGGAGTAGGTTCTCAGTCATGGCTATGATCCATGATTTATCCATGTTAAGTAGATGATAGAATTGATAGTGAAGAAGAAGAGAGATAAGGTGAAATTAGAAATAGGTCCAAAAGGAAATAAATCCCCTATAACCACATAACCAAACAATAAAAAACAACAAGATGAGTTCACATGCTTCCACCAGAAAAATCAACTTCCACATGCCAAACACATAGTGTGGAGATATGACAAAAAATTGATGTAGAATGATGAGAGAAAGTTATCATCTCAAATGGTAAAAATAAAGGTCATTGAGGTAGATCCATAGGATAAAATACCTAATTTTTCCATAGGTTATGAGGGTATATAAGGACAATCATAGGCCACATTATCAACTAGTAGCTCCTCAAATTATTGGATGTCCTAATTAGCCAAAAAATATACCACTGAGTTTACATCCTGATAGTAATGTTGAGCTTTCTAATCATAAGAACATAAATAAGGATATGCCCACTCAAGGATGTTATTTATAGGATAGGCCTTAGCATATTTATTGTGGATGGCCTTGTTACTGTAGGTTTTTTCCCACTATGTGGTTTTACCTATATGGTCTACTTAGCTTATTTAGGTTAATAATAGGTCATTATGGTAAATATACCCTAAGTCACTTTCTAATTGTGAGTTGAGTTAATTACATTTTTGGCTAACCTAATTCTTCACTATATAATGTACCTTCACATGTAATTTTTGGATAATGAATGTTAATGCAAATTTTTGTTATAAAGACAAACTTCTTCTTTTTTGAGTTTTTCTTTAGATTTCACTACTCCATATAGATTTAGCTTCATGCATGCAACTCTATATATTTTTATCCTTTATTGTGGTCCACTTTGACATGGTATCATATCTAATCTAGTATATGAATCCATTGATTCTATTGTGAGATATTGCATTTTAGCTTGTTCAAGATTTTTCATCGATTTTGGTTTTCTAGGGTTTGGTGAGGTTTCTCAAAAATCCATGAAAATATGCATACCTAGAGTCTCTAAGTGAAAAATGGATAGAATCATTTGGTTTAGAAGGTGTAAAAACCTAGGAAATGTTATAAACATGACCTAGTTTCATGAAAGTCTATTTTTGACCATTTTTAGAGCGTTTCAAGGCCAATTTTTGAATTCTACAAAAATCTATAGATTTGGTGACTTTGAGTAAAAACCATTTATAAGTTTTTCTATGTTTTATATTTTTGACCATTTTTAGAGCGTTTCAAGGCCAATTTTTGAATTCTACAAAAATCTATAGATCTGGTGACTTTGAGTAAAAACCATTTATAAGTTTTTCTATGTTTTATAAGAAACCAAGTGGTTATTTTATATTTTTTGGAGAAGTTTCAAAAAATATACAATTTTGGAGGTTTCTATAACTTGACAAAATTTCTAATCCTCACAAGCAATTTTGGTAGTTGGTGGACTTTTGCGTGGCTATATACACACTTGTCAAACTTTGACAGTCCTATGTTCACATCCATAAAAACCCAATATTCCTTCTAAAAACACTATTAAACCTTAAAAACCCTATGTGTAACCTCACTAGACCTAGATAGACATAATCATAACCCCATTGGAACTTGATAAGACTACTTCTAATAGATCCTGGCCCTCTTGAACACACTTAAAAAATGTCTTCGCCCCTTGGTAATATAGTATGGTCACATGAAGGGGACAAATATTTTTATTCATACTAGTGGGGGTATAGACACTATGAATTTAAACCATTATATTAATATGAATATATGTGTCTTACCACTTCCCCATACTATTTTACGTTAGTTAATTTAGTTTTACCAATTACTATCTTACTTCACATAATTAGTCTTACTAATTACTTTCTACCTAGGTAACCAATTTTAAATACTTAAACCTCCTTAAATCTAGTCAAATCTCCCCAAATATATTAGAAGTCAGTTGTTTTTATCTTTTTAGTAAACTCTCACTAGATGGAATTCATTTAAAATAGCTTAAGACCAAGTTTAACCTTATGGATTGGATTTTTTTGAATGAACTTGGTAAACTTAGACTGGATCAACACTAATCCCTATGATCACCATCAATCCTATTTTGATCGTCATTGATTAAAACTCAGACTATCCTTGATCATAAGGATCCCCAAATTCATACACTTGAATGTTGAAGAAATTGTCTTGGAATACTTGTGGAAGAATAACATACCTATCTTAGTCCATATCCACTCATTTAAAGCTTAATAATATCCCCATCAATGTGATAATTATTTGTAATATTAGAAGCATTTCAAAGGTAATTATATTACTCATTTGAATATATTATGATTCTTATATTATTTGATTATGTTCTATTTATTGCCTTTAAACTTATCAGATTATCATTAACTATCTCTATATCCATTTTAAATCCCTTAAATCCCACCTTTAGGCCCCATATCGATATTTCTTTCCACACTATCAAACTCGATGATGATTCCTCATATTAATCATCCCTGACTAATATACTCATTACCAATTTTGAAATATCAACATCGATCCCTATTTTCTTACTTTCTATCTACAATCTAAAGCTAATTTAATAATCCAAAGTAATCTTAATTATATTTTTTTGGTATTCAAATCATGAATCTCTATTTGTAGATGACATTACCAGGATTTGTATGTGATGTGGTTTGCATATATGATTTTCCCATAGTCCCTCACCCACTTTTTGCAAATCATAGTGATATTTCCTTTGAGCTAGGACTTCATGTAATTGTGTTTACCCCTACTCTAGAAGAAGTCATTGAATAATTAGAAGTAATACAAGAACAAGAATATTTAGTTATAGCTTATTGGAATGAAAACTTTATTAAAATACATGAAATAAATTAATACATTTTTTTTAGTATCACATCTATATTATCATATTCTTTGTTTTAATTTCTATTATTACATTTTCCACTTAATTTCTTCATACAGTGGACTAACATCCTCTTAAGGAAGTGTACCACTTCTTGGAACTAATATAGCATCAGGCAATCCACTTCTATAACCTATTAATCAATCTTTTTTGAGTTGTCTCTTTTGTGTAGGTAATCTTTCCTATCCAAAAAAGAGTTCCCACTTTACTAGATTAATAGTGTGCAACCTTCATCATAGGTATCCCTTTAAAACCCTATATCACAATTTCCATTTTTAGTAAGTTTATTTATTAATAAAAATATATTAAATTTTTTTGGAACACTTGATGGGACCCCTAGGTCTCATGATTCTCATTGTGTTTCATTGTGAAATTATTTGTTGGTTACATTTTCTTGATTGTGTGTTTACATTCAAAAAAAAGAAAATATAAAATTCTTGTTTTCCTTTTTAAAGTCTAAAAAATAGAATTGCATTCATCCCCTACTTGTTTAGATAATCCACATATTAATTTAGGTAGATTAATACATTGTGATAGTCACACTCTATCACACACAACCAAACCAAAATAATATTAAAAAAACATCAAAACATTTCCTACCTAGGTGGAAATACTTGGATTTCATCACCAAGGTGAAAACCAACTTGGTGTACTAGATGAGTATATAAATTCTAGTAAATAAGTATAAAGGCTAAGCACCTGATACCCTTATTGTTATGGTGTGTGAAGTGAGTGGGTAGGCCCCAATACAAAGATGCATACTTACTTCCAAAATGAAATTAGGCCTTAATGTACATTTTCATATATTAAGGTTCCCAACCTTAAACAAAACCTTAAACCAACCATAGACTACCATTTATTATTACCTTTGTTAACCCATATCCACACCACAATCTAGATTTTGTTCCTTAAAAATTAAAAATATTTAAGTATGTTTAATAGAGTGTGTGTTTTAATTCACTAAAATGAGATAATAAAAAAAAAATTGTCTTTGCATTTCATTCTTTGTTTATTTTTAGTGCTACATGGTTGTAACACAACAATAGTCACTGAGACAAACTAAAAATCATCCTCATACTCATATATCGAGAACACACCAAGCCCTCCTACCTCTCCTAAATCCATGGGGGAAGGCATTCCCAAATTTTACACATTGGGAGACCTAGACTTTGCTAATATGTTAGATAGTAATCCAATTTCCCTCAACCATTATCTTAATACTTGAGCCATACAAATACCTATTTCCCCTCGAACCCAATCTTCTAGATATTTTATGGCATGCTCCTAGAGGGACCTAAAGTTCTTGTTGGGTGGGTTTTGATACCAATGTAATGCAAACCATAGATAATCAACCATCATTATTATTTATTAACCCTTCTCTGATCACTACCCAAACCCAAAATGTTGATACAAATTTACTTATGCTTACTCCACCACCCACTACTTCACTCTAAAATTTAGTAGTCTCAATCCTTATGACTCTCCCACCTAATCAAACAAACTTTGAATCCATAAAATCAACCCTTAAAACCAACACAACAAGGTCCTCTAAGTCATCCTCTTTGGTAATATGTCCCCTTGACTACTCAATACCTAGATCCCTCACAATCCCTTGTGACCACTCACCTTCACTCATCACTACAAAAAACATACCCTTTCAAATAACATAATATGTGTCTGTATCTCAACCTATCATGACCATTTTTGTTGGTTATTCCCTTTCATAACCATTTTCCACTCCACTCCCCACCTATCAACATTTACAACAAAACAACTTTGAATCCATAAAATCAACCCTTAAAACCAACACAACAAGGTCCTCTAAGTCATCCTCTTTGGTAATATGTCCCCTTGACTACTCAATACCTAGATCCTCACAATCCCTTGTGACCACTCACCTTCACTCATCACTACAAAAAACATACCCTTTCAAATACCATAATATGTGTCTGTATCTCAACCTATCATGACCATTTTTGTTGGTTATTCCCTTTCATAACCATTTTCCACTCCACTCCCCACTCTAAGCAGATAAGCATTTTGAACGAGGCCTTTTGTAAGTTCCCTAAGATGGATGTGGAAGAGCACAAGCTGGTCAAGAATGGGGATTTCTATGAATTGGAACAGATTAAGGGGATATGGAGGGATGTCTTATGCTGTATAAGGGAGTATTTCATCCTGGACGGAAGAAGCAAGAGAGTGCATAAATTCCACTTTGTTTTCCTTAATCATTTCAGACACAAGGTAAGATTGTCTTTTCCCTTTTACCTGTGCTTCTCTTTGGTCCAAAGTTTATTTGCTCACAAGAAGAAGGAAATGCATCCTATCCTGCATGAAGGCCTAATTCTGTTAATCGAAGGCTACTGCAAGAATAAAGATATGGTTAAGAACCCTAACCAGGGGAAAAATAAGGAGTCTGGGAGCAGAAAGAGTGAAATTGTAAAAGGGAAAGACAAAATCAAGTTCCCCAGCGCCAAAAATCAGAATGTAGAAGAAGATACAGAGCGGGAGAGAATTGATAAACTTAGGGAGGAAAATCTAGAGGAAGAAGAAGGTACTGAAAGCTGGAATACAAATTCAAAAGAGGATGAAGAATGTCAAGAGAAGAATGAGAAAGAAGGAGTCAGCAAAGAGGAGGAATCTAAAAATAGTAAAGAAGAAACTGAGGAAAATCAGAAAGTGTCAGAGGAAGATATTGTCCAGGATGGCCCTATTGAGGACCCTGTTTCAAGAAATGAAAGGGAAAATATAGTTCAGGATGACAATCAAGAAATGGACATGGAAATTCAAACTAGAAAAAAAGAATAGTATCAAAGGGGCTGAGAGGATCACTTTGAAGAAGGTGGGAACAGTCCCAATAAGAATTCTGAGGAATGGAGAGAGAAAAGGCAGAATGATGGAAAGCACACACTTATGAGTTAGGTTAATTGCAAAGCAGAGGCTTCTCTCCAACTTGATTCTTGGATGTGTAAGGAGATTAAGGATCTCAAAAGGAAAGTGGAAATTATGGAAGATAACCAGAAAGCTACATGGAACAAAATTAACAACATGGAAAAATAGATAAGAGATATCCCAGTCAAGCTCAAAGATTATGAGAATAACCTTCGGGAACTCATTAGGGAGAACAGAACGAAAATGGAGGAAGTAACGTCCAACATTTGTGCTACAGCTGCCAATATTGGAAAAAGAGCTAGTGAGGAGACCAAATCTTTGGAGGGGCCTAGTAAAAGGATGAGACAAAGCTCAAGAAAGAAGGCTACACAAGAGGGAGCCAAGTTGGCAGCAACTACCACTCAGGATACTATTGTGAAAGGTACAGAAACTATGAAAATGATTTTGGAACTAGAAGAATAGTCTGGTTCTTCTTGTTGGTTATGTTTTCTGGTCTTGTTCTCTGGTTTCTTTTTGTAATCTTCTATCTATGGTGTAGCCAGATCTATGTTAAATTTGGGTTTTGACCAGTGGTCTCTCTGGTGGTTTCAAGTCCATTTAAAACCTATTTTTGCTACTTCTCTATAGTAGTTTTTAGGTTCTACCTATGGGAGTTGAAGCTTTATCTTTCTTTCCTTGTACTTGGGTTTTGGGATCCCATCAAAACCTATTTTTACCTTTATCTAAAACAAAACATCTTAGGGGGTATGCCTTAGTATACTACCTAGCCTGATCTAATGCACACCCTTATGAATAGGATGGAAAATATAGAAGCTTCTATTTTTGGGTAGAAAAATATGCTTAGATATGATCAAATTTTTATTTAACCTATCAATCCTACCATCTCAATTAGGCCATATCCCTTACAATGGGAAATTACTAAATTTATGAAATTTCAAAACAAGGAAGATCCCCAATAACACATTAGGACATTTAGACATGCTTGTTACCTTATAGCTCATGATGACACTCTCTTTTTAAGAACATTTCCCATGTCATTGGCTATACCAACCTTATATTGGTATAATTCCATCCCGTATTACTCCTTATTTTATTTTGGGCAATTACATCAAATATTCTTAGAACACTTCTCCATTAATATCGCAAGGAAAGTTACCATAACCGACTTATATGCCATTAAATAATTTGATGCTGATTCCATTACTAGATTTATATCTAAGTGGTGAGGCATTATAAATAAACTAACCTTCTCCCTTCCTCTTTTTTAATTAATCAAGTTATTTTCAAGATATGCACTAATCATATCTCATTAAAATTACATGTTCAATCATTTAAAACTTTTGATGAAGCCTTTACCATGACCCATAAACTATAAGTTCAAGACTTAGAGGAAGGAAAAGTTAAGTTACATAATAAGAACATCAAACCTAACCCTTCCAAAGGGACCAACAATTCTAAGACTAAAGGTACAAAAAATGTTGTCTTAAAATTAACACCTCGATAAACAATCAACTAACCCAAACCTTCTACCTCCAAAACATAACCACAAAAACCCTTAACACTATTTCCTTTTTGGAAATACACACCCTTATGGGATTCATATGCTTCCATTTTAGATAAAATCCTAAAATATTCTATTATCAAGCTTCCTCTAGTTAGACCCCTTGATGATTCTCTCCCCAAACCTAGTTGGTACAACAAAATTGATTTCTATGCTTATCATCATGTACCTAGTCATGGGGTCAATAAATGTTGGTATTTCAAAGGTTTGGTTCAAAACCTTATTGACCAAGTAGAATTAAAATTTTATAATGATAATGGTCCTCCCAATCAATCCATCAATATCTTTAGGCAACCATTCCCAAACCATCCTTTTACATCTAATTCTATATAAGCAAATTCAAGAAGCACCTTGGATCATGAAACCCATGTAATAAACATAATTCATGATCAAATTTTACCTAAAAAATTTGGTAATGCTTTTGAATCATCTTTTAAAATAATAAATATCCAAAATCTCTTTACAAGAGATATTTTTGAACCATCTAAACTGGCTAGATTTATTTCTAATACCCACTCAAGTTTTCCTAATCTCATTATTTGGGATCCTCTTGAAAAAACACTATCTAATATTGTTCAAGGAAACCAATGAAAAATAAAGGATGAAAAAATTATGAATGGGGGATACTTATTTGGATATCCTATAAAATACACATGATACTCCTTTAATCACTATATAACCTTTACATAGCATAATCACTCCTATCTCACTCCCTCCTAAAATGTCTACTACATTACATCAAATATCTCCAAAAATAGTTTCCCCTATAGTTCAAGTCAAGCTAAATCCTATAAAAGTGGAAAATAGGGGATATGTTTCAAGAAGTGGAGACAAATGCCTTGAGTCACCAAGAGTTAAATCCTTACAACATCCACTGATAATAATTGATCTCCCTAAAGAGGATATCCCTACTACTTTTGACAAAGCTCAAAAAGGTAAATGGTTATTCCACCATCTCAAACTAAAACATCCATATTTGGACTTTATCCTTCTATAAGGCTAAAAGCCACCATTATGAAATCCTCCACTAAGAAACATACACCTCTACAGAAGGACATTACCATAATAATAATGAAAATATATAATCCCTTGAATACTTATTACCCTTATAATCTTAGTATAAGGTCTTATTCCAAACATAAAGTATCCTCTATTAGAAACATTTGGATAATAAATGCAAGAAGTCGAGAAAAAAAAGTGAATGTAGCCCCCATAGTAATGCCTCTAAAGTTGGAAAAACCTAACCAATATCCATTATGGGGGTCTTAGTCCATGATTTTTGATCAAATCCTTTGAACCTCCCTTATCACAATACCAACTATAAATCCTGTTAACCCCCATACTCAAAATTGACATGGTATCGAGAAACAAATAAATGTGCTTACCATCAAATATAAGGGCACAACACCAAAATTTGTAATGCTTTAAAATATATAATCAAAGATTTATTAGTAGAAGACAATATTATATGGGAATATTTTGGTCCTAATTATCCTCATAATTAAACCACTAGAGTCGCAACTACCCCAGAATTAGTACATTACCATGAGGTTCCGAATGAACTTCAAAAAAGGAAGATAAAACCTCTAATTAAACTTAGTATCAATCGCTCTTAGAACCTTTAGACTTACATGACTATATAAACATAAAAAATCAACCCTTATTTCAAATAGATGAAATACACATAGCCACTCGATCCTAGAGATAAAGTCATAAAACCTAAAATCCCAACAAAACCAAGGTATCTATTGAAAAAGTCCCTACTTATACTATCAATAATACTACATCACCTATCCTAAAACACCAATTTTATATTATAGGGAAAGCATAAAATAACAATCCCTTAGAGTTGATATAGATATTAGTTTTTAAATCACTCTACCAACTTCTTATCAAAATGTCTTTATAAGAACTTATCCAAAATTCTCTACAACATCACGAAGCTATGGTAGAGTCCTTACATGTTACCTAGGTACAATAAGATAAACCTTATCCTTTATTAGCCTTCAATGGATCCTTAAAAAATTCATCATCTGTCACATTTCATGATTTTGAAATATACCCATTACAACCCAAAGACAAGGACCCACAATTATTCATCATTGCCCAAGTTAATCAAACACAAATGAAAAAAATTATGATCGACAATGGATCCAGTATAAATATTATATCCTCACATTGATTTTAGTAAACTCTGATTACCAAAAACTATTGTGGCTTAATCTCTATTTGACCTATGAGCCTTTAATCACATTCTTGCCCTATATTAGGTACAATCATCATCCCCATCCAAGTATGTATGCATGCCATCTCAAAACTATTTTAAATGATAAAGGGATAATTTAAATACAACATCCTTCTAGGATGATCTTGGATATGTGCTATGCGTTATGTCCCCTCTACTTTACATTAATGCCTTAAATATGAACATAAAGATAAGATCCATTTCATTCAAATAAACCCATATTTGTTTAAGATGTCCAACTTGACTTATCAACCTAATGATGCCTTAATCCCCCTAAATAACTTAACCCCATTATTTTCAAGGTAAAAATTAGCTAGTTCTAAAATACCCTCATCTTGTATCCTTAAAGAAAACTCCCTTGACTTGGGATTGCAACATCTCTCTTTAGGGGAGTATTAACTGTTAACTCTTAGCACCTTATAAACCCCTCAGTAATATAGATGCCCTAACCAATAATTTACATACCAAACTAACCTAGGAGATATTATCCCCTTCAAACCACACCCCCCCCCGCCCCCCCTTAACTCTAAACACACTTAATACATGGAGGAATCAATCAATCCCCTTTATACAGGAAAAGCCAAACATGTACCAAACCATTCTTGTTTAACTTTTCCTTTCTTGACAAACCACACTTCACATAAACCTATCTATAATGATGTACTTAGAAAGGATTTGGCATAGGACATTATGAACAAGGAATCCATGAAGTTACAATAAATTACCTTAGAAAACCATATGAAAAACATGGCCTTAGTTTCAATGAAACTCCTAAAGTCGACAATAATAGTGATTTTCCATCCATTATATTTATAAATATGGATTATGAAGCACCATCATCACTGATCAGTTTTCCTAAAGCAATTAACGACACCATTTCCATCTTTCCTAAGTTTTTTTATTAGAACCAATTACTTGGAACCGCTAACTTATCAAAATAATGAAAAAACCCTATACCTTCCCCTAACTTTTCTTGACCTAATAGATGAAAATTCCTCCTCAGTCCATGTAATGGGGTGTTAGGATTATGATTCTATTTTAACATATTTATGGTCAAGAGATTCATATCTAAATAAAAGCATACCATATGATTCTCCCGGTCTTTTAAACTAAGGTATAACTAATACTAAAATAGGAAAACTCAAGGTCCCATGAAACATCAAAGTTAGCCAATCTTTAGATTCTCAAGAACACCAATACTTCACTACATTCCTTGATAATCATAACCAAGCCTTTGCTTGGTCTTATAGTGATATACTAAGAATAGATCTTTTTATATTTATCTATAACATTGTCACCATTCTTGAAGCTAAACTAGTAAAACAAAAACTTCAAAAAATGCATCCTTGTGTAGTGTCTCTTATCAAGGAAGAATTACATTGGTTGTTATCTATTAAATTTATCCAACCCATTAATTATCCTCAATGGGTATCTAACATATCACCTATCATAAAACTCACAAGAAGACTATGCCTTTATACCAACTTTGAAGATCTTAACATTGCGTATCCAAAAGATGATTTTCCCCTTACTAATATTGACCAGCTCATGGATCTCACTATAGGACATGAAATGTTGTCACTCATGGAAATATTTTATAGATATAACTAGATCTTTATCACCCTAGAATATTAGCATAACACCTCTTTCAATACTCCATGGTGGACTTTTTGTTATAGGGTCATGCCTTTTGGTTAAAAAAGTGGAGGATCAACTTACAAGTGTGCCATGACCTATATTTTACATGAATTAATTCACAAAATCATTGAGGATTATGTGGATGATCTCCATGGTAAATACAAGTGTCATAAATACCACTTATCTATCCTTTAAGTAATATTTACCCATTTAGTCAAATATCATGTTTGTCTTAATCCCAACAAGTGTGTCTTTGGGGTTTTATCAGGAAAGATTTTGGTTTTTATCATTTCCCTTTAGGGAATTGAGGTTTATCCTACTAAAATTAAATCCATTATTGATATTTTGCCTTCCTCTAAGCTAAAATAGATTCATAGTTTACAAGGGAACCTATAGTCTATTCATCACTTTATTTAATAATTATCTAATTGATGTCAACCATTCTATCACCTTCTTAAAAAAGACACCCAATTTGTATGTGATTCAAATTTTGTAGTAGACTTTGATACACTTAAGAAGTATCTCTTATATCCCCCTAAACTTATTCCATGAAAAGAAGATAAATCTTTTTACTTGTATATCTCATCTCCAAACTAGGATTTAGCTACCATGCTTACCCATCGAGATGAACAACATAGACATCAAGCATAATATTATATAAGCCACACTAGTTGAGTATGAGACTCATTACATCCATATTGAAAAACTATGTTTGGCCTTAGTACTTGTATCTTATAAACTTTTTCAATATTTTCTTAACCATAAAACCTATGTGATTGCCAATATCAATCCCCTTAAGTTCATGCATTCAAAACCTTATAAGAATCAATTAATGGAAAGATCTATGATGCTTATCATCAAGTTTGATCTCAAATTCCTTAACTAGAAGTTGATTAAGGGGAAGATCATTGCTTATCAATTAGTTGAGGCACCCCTTGGTAGTAATCTTACTTCTAATTATGAATTTATTGATGAATTTATAGCCTCCACATCCTAAGGAAATCTCAAATACCATATGATGTTGTTCTTTGATGGATATAAATGTGAATGTGGAGGGGGATCAAGGATTATTATAATACTAATAGAAGGATTTACTATACCCCTATCTTTCAAACATGATTTCAACTATACTAATAATATGAAAAAATATGAAGCCCTAATTATAGGTCTCCAAATAGCTTTGGCTCTAGGGGTTAAGTCACTTCATATTTTTAGGGACTCCCAGTTGGTAGTCAATTAGATAACTAGAATATATTAATGCAATAATAACATATTCTAGAGGTATAAAATGTTAGAATAATAATTATTAGCCACCTTTAACCACTATGCCATCTAGCCAACTCCTTGATCAACCCACAAGTTTGGTCATACCATGAATTCCTTAGCTTCCTTTCTACCATCTTCCTCTTAGGAATCTAAATTGTTTGTCCTTATCCACAAGGTCAATCAAACTTATTATACCAAAAATGATCTTCATTCTATCCATATTATATAAGAAAATAATTTAGATCTATGATTCACATAAATATTTTATTATTTATTTAAAGGTATCATTCCTTTAATTTATACAAAAATTCTAAGCATGCTTTTTAGTAGTGGAATACCCAGTATGTAATAATGGGGGTGTGATTTATAAGCATGGGTTTAATGGTATTCTCCTCCATTATCTCTATATATTTTAAGCAAATCTCACAATCAAATAAATACATGATGGAATATGTGGTAGCCATTTTAATGGTTTAACTGTCACCAAGAAGATTGTTTGAATAGGTTATTACTGGCCTACTTTGAATTGGGATTGTTGTGAATATGTCAAGAAATAAATGAAGTTTTTTTTGGCCATTTTTGTGCACATATCTATCTTTTCCTACCATTGGAAGGATAATCCTAGTAGGGTCCTAATGAAATAGAAAACCAAATGGCTTAAAAATGGGTCTAGCAATGCAAATAAAGGAATCCAAGTAGGTTCTAATATATTTCAAGCATTCAAGAGCATGGACTAGGTTACACAAGCCTTAGAGATCCATTATAACCTTGAAGTATTGATCAAAATATGATTTGTGAAAGTTTTTGAGCCAAACCATCACAAAGACATCTTCTATAAGTAAATAAACCAACTCATTTGTATAATTTTTATCATCACTCAAGAAGCCCCTTTGAGCAGAAGTTTAAGTAAAATTATAGATCCACATACCAAGATCATACTTTAAAATTTCAAGTTTCTACAAGATTTTTGGCACAAGTTAGAAGCTTCTAAAGTTGGACCTACAACATAAGACATTCACGCTAACATCAAGTTTAAGATCGATTAAAACAAATACTTTAAAGCTTAAATTTGATGGTTGCATGAACATCAATGATGATCACGTGAAAATACTTTTATGAGAGTGAGTACATCAAATTAAAGCTCATGTATTATCTATTGGATTTCAAATAGTGAGTTCTAGTATATTTAATGGTCTGTGTTACATCATACATCTTGATCAAATAGTGTGAGATGAGTCAAATAGTTAAGGAGATTGACACATGGCATAAGGACATGAGTTTGGTAGACTAATATTGGATCTTGAACTAAAATGTGAGGATAACATGTGGCATAAGCTAGGGTAGAGTTGATAAGTCAAGGTTAATATCAATGGCTCTCACTTATTCATATCGAGCATGATCAAGAGTGAGAGATAGGGTAATGAGTAAATGATCTACAGATATCGATGACCAATAAAATAATAGGTTGAGAATCCAAGGGTATTTTTTGAACAAGGAAAACAAGTATTATAGTTTCATATTATCACCATTGAATCTTTATTGAATTCCATGAAAAGGACACAATGATGCGATCAAGCATAAAGAACATAAAGAGACTACTATTAAGGCTAAATTTGAACCTCTGGCTCGAGGGTTTGTGTCATAGAGGGATCTCTCTATGAGTTTGTTTGCCATTATTTGAACAAGGATTTATCATTTCAAAGGGTTCCATGAAGGCATATACATAACCTCCAATGGTTTCATTTCTAGTACCAACTACATGAAAGGGACCCCTTCTCTCCACTATGCACACCATGAGAAACCAGTTAGGAAAAAATTAACAAGACAAGATTCTAATAGACTACCCTATTTTTTGTAACTATATGTATGGGATACAAAACTCAAAATAACTTAACTTTACCATTATAACAATAAAGAACATCAGTGTAACTACTTGAAGTAGCCTAAATCAATTAAAAAGAATTGAATGAGCTTAATTTATGGAGTTAATTGTAATAGAATTTCAAATGGATTTGAGATCATTTAGTTCACTTTTGAGTGCCAAAAATCCCTCTCTCTTTATTACTTTCTTCTATAAATATATCCTTTGAGATATTGATGAGCATCCCTCAAGTTGGTATGACTAGACTCTGCTAGAATTGTATTCTGCACATCTTAGAGTAATGAATAGATCATTTTATAGTTACTTGATATTTTTATTTAGTATTTTATGTTTATTTGATATGTAAATGTGGTTTTTATCTTCCTTTTTCATGTCCAAGCTCAACCTATTTGCTATCAACTTTATTTATAGGTTATATAATGTGTCTTAGCATTGATTTGTCAAGGATATAGTGAACAACCAAATTTAAGTGTCTTTAATTAGACCTTATTTTCATTGTTCCCTAGTCTAAATGCATCAAACTAACCTATATATGAAATATTATTACATAAAAACTATATTAAGCATTAAATTAGATTCTTTCATAGTATATTAGTGTGTTAAAGATTTTGAGCTTAAGAGTGGATCTAACAAATTCATGGTGCATCATCACATATTAGAATAAGTTTTAATTTATGAAAATTTATTAAATCTTTTCATATCAACGAGTTTTAGGTTTTAGAAATAAATTTCCAAATTATGAAATTTGAGGAGCTAGCCTCATAAAAATCCTAGAGGTCTGACCTTGTTATAGGAAACCCACAACCTAGGGTCATCCCCATGTTGAGCTAGATTTGGGTAAAGGACCTGAACAATCCCTTACACAACTAGGGTGCAATATAGATATCCAATAATTCTGCTATGCCTGGTGGGACCCACCTATTTTCATAATTTTGCATATCTAAGTATAGTATCAAATTCTAGAGTTTTAATTCTAGATTTACATATTTTTCATGCACCCAAGATTTGTCACAAGATCCTCTACAAAATAAAAAGGGTTAGATTTTTTTGAGCTATCTTTATAATCAGCAAAGAAGAAGAAAGCCTCTTAGTCAAATCATAGATATACACCTCTTGTTCCTCCTATTCAGGCCAATATTTTTTATCCAAACATTGTTTTAAATCTCATACCACAGATGATTTTTCCTAGAAGGCAAGCCTCTATGTCTTTAAATGGTGGTAGTCTTCTAAACCTTACCCAATGGGATGATATTCTAGTCATAACTTTGAAGGCTTTTCCTTATTTTATAGGATAAAATCTAATTACTCCTATAGAACATATTATAGATATTGCTAACCTATGTTCATTGCATCATGTAACTCAAAAAATGTAGCAATGAGGTTGTTAGCAACTTCTTTATAAGGGAAAGCACTTCAATGGTATAAAGGATTGACTCTTTTATTAGTCAACAATTGGGATGAATTTGGAGAGGTCCTATGTAAGCACTTTGAGGACAAAAATGGCCACCTCTCACTGGTGGAATAACTTACAATAATTACGAGAGTTAATCATGAATTAATGGTGGATTTCAACTACAAGTTCTAGAAGACTTGAGACAAAATTCCTATAGTGATCAAGCCTACACCCAAATATGATTTTTTGTACTATTTGAAGGCTCTCAATTTAGATGTAGTTGTGATTATTCAGTTTATGGGAGGGAATACTCTACCTAAAGCTCTTGAAGTAGAAATTAAGGATGAAAATTTCCTTATACAAGTAGGAAAGTTATCTCCAAGGCTACTGATGCCTCTCTTCCCAGAGATACATCCTCCTACTCCAACTATTGTTCTAGTTCTATATTCAACAAGTTTTACCAAATAAAAGGTGATCAAAATGATAAATTAGGGAAGATAAAAAGTTTTCTCAAAGCTCAAAACCACAAGTTGGTTATAATAGAAAGGAAAACATATCCACCATACATGCCATATAATAATACTAATTAAAATTATCAGTAGAATAGGCCACCCTATTAGTTGAATCAATAAGGACAAGGGAAAAATCATCAAGCCAAAGAAAAATAATTTTAGATTTATTGTGCCAACTTAGAACAACTATGCTAAAGAAGGCCAATGGCAGTTAGGGGGACAATCCAATGAGATGGTGATAGCCACTACTGTAGACATGTATCAAGACCCTAGTTAGTAGCATGTTCCTTTATTCTAAGGTAATGATATGATGCCTCCACCACAAGGCCCAAAAATGAGTCAAGACAACATGTCTATCATGTCACTATTAGAAGCTCAAGGCCAAAAACAAGGGAGCATGGTTAAATCACCAAATGATACCACATGCATGAATTTTCAAGAAGGGGAACATGTGTTTAAGCATGTAGTAACTAATATGGGACAAGCTTCACAAAATACAAAGGAATCAATTACAACTCAGATAAGGACTAAGAAGAGGATGTTGGAAGACAACTTGGGGTAACCTAGGATTTCTTCATCATATCCATAGGCTATCCCAAAACCTACTTTTTCAAATGTAGTTTCTAAAGCTCATAAAAATCAACAAGTTCCCCAACCTCATGGACAGTAGTATAAGTCCCCCTTTGTTCCTCATGTTACTCAAATGCCAAGTGATACTTCTACTTCTAAGGTGCAGTCCAAAGGTACTAATCTTCCCTTTAATATTATGGATCATTTGAATAAGTATAATGTAACTATGTCCATGTATGATTATCTATCTATTCTATGGAAAAAGGAGATTCTCCAGCAAAATCTCTCCAAACTTTATCACATGGAAAAGATAGTTGATAAGGTGACCACTATTTTCATCAATAATATCCAACCTAACCAAGTTCATAATCAAATTCTAATAAAAATTAAATTTCAAAATGTTTTTCATCCTTCTAAGGTTGTTAATCTCCCCCCCCCCCAATTTTATTTTTTAATCATCATAAGGGAATGTTTAGTACACAATCACATGATAGATTTAGGTGCTTCAACCTTAGTGATGCTTAAATCCATGATAGATAAGCTTGGGATCAAATATGTGCCTAATTAAAAATGTGTTCTCCAATTGGATGTCTCCCCCAATAAGATATTAAGCATCTTGAAATATCTCATATCACATTAGCAACCTATCCAAATTGTATCATTATTCAAGATGTAATGGTGGTGGACCTACCTCCATATTTTTCCCTCTACTTGTCTAGGGACTTTACTAAAAATATTGGAGGATATTTGTCATCTAATTGGTAATACATGGTTTTTAGAACCAAATATGGAACCAAAATCACTATAATATCTGAGCCTATCTTGAGGTTCCACCTAGAACCCTATATGCCTAATCTTGAAAATACCAACTAAATCTTGCAAATACCAACTATGTCATATTTGAAGAGGTTAATGAACAAGAACCCCATGATCATCTTGTAATAATTTCAGATCCATACTTGGATGAATGGAAAAATTATATTCATGGTTTTTATTCTTATATAAATATTGAAGATACAGACTTAGGAGTGTACTACATGCATGAGGAAGGTGTTGTTATACCTTGCTTAACTAACACCACTCAAGAAGAGGATGGTATATGGACTTTGTTCTTTTATGGATCAAGTTCAAAGAATGGAAGTAGAGTGGGAGCCATAATAATTTCACCCTCAAGTAAAAATTACCATTGAACTATAAGATTCTAATTCAGTTACACCTCAAATACAACTAAATATGAAGCTCTTTTGCATGGTTTGCAAGAAACAAGAAAGAGAGGTGTTAATCTCCTCCAAGTATAAGGGGACATGGAGATTATAATACAAAAAGTGAGAGGCCTAAGTGAAATAAATAATAACCATTTAAATCCTATAAGTACCAGGTATGGGACCTCATAGAATATTTATTGGCATTTAATATCTAGTCCATACCAAGAGAATCAAACCAACATGTACATAGGCTTGCTACCATTGGTACCCAATATGAGGTTGCAAAAGGAATCAAAGGTAACCAAATCCAAGATAATATCAAGGTTATATGTAGACCAATTTTACTTAATAATGATGTGATTTGGCAAGTCTTTGACAATGATGATGCAATCATATGTTTTCTAATGCAAGAGGTAAAATTCTACCATAAGAATCAAGACAAGTTCCAAAATAGATATGATGATCAAATAGTAAAACTAAGGTATAAAAAATACCCAAAGGGCTTGTGACATTATAAAACATCTTAAATAAATATGAACAAGTAATAAAATGGAAAGCATACATCTCAACCAAGGAAGAACACTATGAAAATATAGAGATCTTTAAGGACAAATTGCTAAAGCGAGGAAATGTCAATAAAATAGAGGAAAGAGATGCATATGTCACTCTATGCCAAGAATTATATAATATATTTTATTAGGAGTACAAATATCTGAAGGGGTTTGACCCCAAACTTACACAACACACTATTGAATTATAAATCAATGTCAAGCCAGTCAAGCAGAAACAAAGGCTTGTCACTCCAAGATTGGAGGACCTCATGAGAATAGATCTCTATAAATTGATTGAATAAAAGATAATATTTCTAATTAAATATTCCTCATGGGTGGAAAAACTTATGTAAATGAGGAAAAATAATAGAGAGATTCATTTATGTGTTGACTTTAGGGACCTCATTAAGGTGTCCTTAAAGGACCATCACCCACTACCCACCATCAATCAAATTATGCAAAAGGTGGCAGATTCTTAAAGGTTCTCTTTACTTGATGGTTATTTCAGATATAATTTGATCATGGTCAAAGAATAAGATAGGCATAAGACTACCTTCACTACAAAATGAGGCACCTATTCATATGTTAAAATGCCTTTTGGGCTCTCCAATGTTGGAACCATATTCCAAATAGCAATGGCTGTTGTTTTTTATGGTCTTTTGAATTATATGGTTTTAGTTTATCTTGATGATATAAAAATATTTTCAAAGAATCCTAATGATCATCTAACACACTTGAGATCTATTTTTGATAGATTTAAACAATTTGGAGTTTTTTTTAAATCCAAGGAAATGCATTTTTAATACATAAAGGAAGAATTCTTAGGCATGTGGTGTCAAAATCTAGTCTTTCTATTTATATAGAGAGAATAGAAGCAATCATTGATCTATCATTTCCAAAACATTATCAGAGGATTCGCCAAGGTCCAAATAACAAGGATTCATGAGTCCTGGTTGCATGGGATGAAGCAAGTGAATACCACAAAATGCTAAAGTAAATGAAATAAAACAAGAGACAATTGCATAGACAATTTGAAGAAAAGCCAATATTCCATTAACATAAGATGGCCAAAGTGAAGAATACATATAGGAGAGCACGTAAGTAACTCCTCCACAAAAGGTGGTTAAGGCACCCCAAGAATAGACTATAACTCCTCCATGAAGGTGGTGATAGGGTGCCAAGAATAGAGAAGTAACTCCCATACCCAGATTAGCTGGTCAAAGGAGTTACTTATGACATTCTTATGACACCTATGACACATCTATGACACACATCTCCACATAAGCTAGCCTATCCCATGAATGTAGGAAAACTCCATGTATGCACAAATATATAATTTCCCTAATTAAATAATAGGGAAAAATAAAAACCTACACTAACACCCCCCCATAAGCGCAGCTTAGGTGGGCAGTGTGGAAATATAAAATGGGTCCTAGCAACTAGGCATGATGAGGTACCCATGTACAAATGCAATCTCCCATAAGATAGAGAAAAGGAGAAAATTCGTAGGCAAAAACTCCCCCCAAAAAGAGAGACATAAAGTAAATGAAGAGGCTAGAAGGCCCCCCCTGAAGATGATGTTGCTATAGATGTAGGCCGCACCCCAAGAAGAGCTCGTAGATGAATGAACTTGCTCTTAGTGAAAGGTTTGGTGAAGATGTCTACAACCTGCTCTAAAGACTGGTAAAAGATTAAGTCAATGACCTAACTATGAATAAGCTCCTGAATGAAATGCATGTGAATCTCTATGTGCTTGGTCTACTGGTGTTGAATCAGATTCCTACAAATTTGAATGGTACTCTAGTTGTCACAATAAATGATGGTGGGCTACCTGATAGGAATGCCAAACTCAAAAAGAATCCCTTAAAGCTAAATAGCCTCAATAGCTGCATTAACAGCTCCCCTGTACTCTACCTCTATGGATGATATAGCAATAGCATTTTGATTCTTGCTAGACCAATTGATAAGACCAAAACCTAGAGAGAAACTATAACCAGAAGTGGACTTGTGAGTCTATGAATCACTAGCCCAGTCTAAATCTATATATCCAACCAAGTCAACCTCTATGCCAAATCTATAATGAATCTCATATCTATGTGAACCCTATATGTAATGCAAGATCCTCTTAGCTACTTTCTAATGTAGCTCATGAGGTTCTTGCATAAATTTGGAGACAAGTCCCACTGTATATGATATGTTAGGCCTGGTGTAAGTCAAGTAGATGAGACTGCCAACAAGTTGTCGATACCGAGTGGCATCAACCAATGGTGAAAAATAGTCAACCTCAAGCTTGACTCCTAATAGAAAGGGAGTCAGAGATGGCTTGTAATCAGTGATGTGAAACTGAGCCAATAATCAAGAGCATACTTAGGATATGTAAGAGAAATCCTTGAATCTAACTGTGAGATCTTGATGCCAAAGAAGTAGTGCAAAAAACCCAAGTCTATCATGTCAAATCTATCTTGGAGAGAGGCCTTTACCAGTAAAATAGTTGATGAAGAACTCTCGGTGACCAAAAGGTCATCAACATAAAGAACCAAAATTAAGAGTGAGTCATCCTACCACAAAAAGTAGACATTAGGATTAGAATGGCACCTAGTGAAACTTGCTATGAGAAGGAAGGAATCCATCTTAGCATACCATGCTTGAGGGGCCTATTTGAGGTCATAGATACATTTCCTAAGTCTGCATACTAAGGAATAATCCTAAACAAATCTTGGTAGTTGCTCCATGTAGATCTCCTCCTCTAGGTCTCTGTGAAGAAAGGCACTCTTCACATCCATCTAGTGCACATCCCAACCATGTGTTGTGGCAATAGCTAAGGTGAGTCAAATAGAAGTCATCTTTGCAATAGGTCCAAAGGTCTCTAAGTAGTTAATGTTTGCCACCTATGAGAAACCTTTGGCAACTAATCATGCCTTGTACTTATCAACTAACCCATCTACTACAAACTTGGTCTGATATATCCACCTACATCACACCATCTTCCTTCCCTTAGGAAGTGAAGTCAAATCCCAAGTGTGATTTTTGATTAAAGAAGAATATTCTTCCTCTATATCACTATCCCACTTAGGTACCCCTAATGCCTCTCAAAAAGTCTGTGGATCCAAAACTGAAGTAAAGAAGGCATGTGGATCTCTCTAAAAATCCTCCCTAGTACATCTATCATCTACGAGATTTCCTACCCAAGTGTTAGCACTCTCAAGTGTTTGTCTAGCCCAAAGTGGCCCGAAAGTGGGTGAGTCAGGTGCTAACTCCTCATCCTCTGACTGACTAGAGGTGGATGACTCTACATCACTGTCCTCACTATTTGAACTCAAAGAAGAAGAAGATGTCTCAGGCTCAGGAACCTACTGTGACTAATCTGAATTTGAGGAATCATCATGAAGAAGTAGATCCGATGAGAGAGAAGAAGTGTCAAGTGTTGAGTCTCTAGGACTTTCCTGAAAGTGGACACTTTTCTCAATGAACAACTCATGAGTGGTCAGATATAGAAGGTGATACCCCTTAATACCATCTAGATATCCTACAAAGATGTAAGGCTTAGAATGATGTTCCATAGCTTTGCATTTTTTCTTTGGTATGCGGGCCATGGCTCAAGATCTAAAAACCCTAAGGTGCTCAACATCAGGTTTCCTTTTATGCCAAGCTTCAAAGGGTGTTATCCTTTTCAAAGCTTTGTGAAGAACCCTATTTTGAATGTAGCAAGCATAATTGATGGCTTTGGCCCTGTATTGTGGTGGTAAGGATTTGGAGTGAATCATATAGCTACCCATCTCTTTCAAGAACCTATTTTTGTATTGTATAACCCCATTCTATGAAGGACTGTAAGTGACTATGCACTACAAATCAATCCCCTCTATGGTGCAAAATTGCTCAAACCTGCTACTGATATACTCCCCTCTATTATCAATTTGAAGAACCTTAATGGATTTCTCACTCTATTTCTCAATAAGAGCCTTGAAGTCTAGAAAATTTTCAAACACTTTAGACTTTTGTTTGAGAAAATATATCCAAGTGTACCTATAGAAATCATCAATGAAAGTGAGGATGTACTTAGCCCTTGTGAAAGATGGTTTGGGAAAGGGTCCCAATACATCACTGTGGACTAACTCCAAAGGTTGTGAAGCCCTCCAAGCTTTGCCTTTGTCAAATTTTGATTTGGGATGATTCCCAAGGGAGCACCCCTCACAAAGTCCTTTTGAAAATTGGACACGAGGTAAGCCAATGACCATGTCATTTTTGCAAAGTTGTTCAAGGTAGCGGTAGTTAAGGTGGCCAAACCACTCATGCCATAATTTTATAACTTCATCTAAATGAGTTAGCAATGTTTTTAGAGAAGAATAAGGTGTAAAATTTAAGGTGTATAACCTTGCTTGGTGATCTGCCCTACCCACTACCACTGTAGTATCACTATGTAACTCCCTGATAGCCACTGAATCTAGTGAAAACTCAACTCTCATACCCCAACCAATGTCAGTGATTTTTTACACTGATAGGAGATTGGTTGATAGGGAAGGAAAACTTAGAACATTATTGAATGTTCCTCCTTTCATTTCAATTGACCCTCTCCCTACAATAGAAACTGATGTGTCATCACCCAAACTAGTTAAAGTCATGCTACAAGGCTCTAAAGATGAAAACTCAACTAGTGAAGAGCCCATGTGGTGAGAAGCACCTGAATTAATGACCCATGATGTTATAGAAGTTGTAGTTGCTACAAGGGCCTTGCCCTTTTCTTTCTCCTTACCCTTTCCTTTTGCCTTGGTAGAATCTTGGGTAGATGAATTCTGCTTGATGGACTCAGGAACACCTATGTTGTGCTTCTCTAGAAGATGAGTTAGGTGATCTATTTGTTTCTTCATGCATTTGTGTTCATCATGCCCTATATTTTTAAAATAGGCACACTTAACCTTCTCCTTCTTAGGTTTAGCATTGGAAGAGGAAGACTCAGTGTTGTTTTTGGTAGGATTGTTGTTTTCTTTCTTCTTCTCCTGGTCCTTGTTCTTTTTCTTCTTCTCCTTTGTTGAAGTCTTATCCTTACCATTTCCAGCTATCAGAGCTTGAGGTTGAGTAGACTTCATTTTGCTCATTTGAATTAGCTTATCTTGCTCCCTAGTCAAGTCAGCAATGAATGAATCCAAAGAAGGCATTTTCCATGTAGTGCCAAGGGCACTTTTTGTGGCATGGAAAGTGGAGACAAAGACTGAATAGCTTGGACCTAACTTTGTGAGAATAGAAAGGATGAGTTGATCATCTTTCTTCTCTATCCTACATTCTTTCAATTGCAATCTAAGGGCCTTAAACTTAGTGAAGAAGTCCTGTAAGGTGTCAAAGTTGCTAAGACTTAGACTTATGAGTTCATTTTCGACCTCATGACCTCTCATCTCATCAAGCTTCCTAAATAAGGTTTCTAGGGTGTCCCATATGTCTTTGGGAGTCTTAGAGGTTTCTAAATGGAAGAGAAGTTTTAGAGACATGGACAAGCTTAGTAATCTATAGGCTTCATCAATATGGTTGTACCACTTGACCTTTGTAGCATCAGTGCTGGGTTTTACTTCAGTACCCATGGTGATCCTATACAACCCTTTACTTCTAAGAATGATTGACATTTTAACCTTCCATTCATGATAGTTGAAGGGTTTTAGGGGTTTAAGTTGAAAATAATCCATTTTAAGCTGAATTTAGGTGAAGTTGTGTTGATTCCAAGTTGTGAAATTATGTAGAAAGGAGAATGAAAGCAAAGATTGCAAGTGCTGAAAAGAAATCACACCCCCCCTAAAATGTTGAGCCCCCAAAATATGCAAGTGCACACTCAAAATACATCAAGCTTAGCCAAGAATGTTTCTTAGAGAAATCAGTACAAGACTTTAAGCAAATAGGACGTCAGACTCAGCCGAAAATGCATCTCGGGAGACCCAAATTTTTGGTACTTTATAAAGTAGTGCATTTTTGATAGTTATCTAGCTTAAGTTTTGGAAAATTTAAAACTAAGCACTTTTTAAAAAGATACCACTTGAATCTGAGCTACCGTTTGCAAGATTTTAAAGTTTTAATTTCTCGTAAACTAGTAATTTTGCAAAAAAAACACTAAAACATTAAAAAAATGCCTGTTTTGAGAGAAAGTGGCCTTCCAACCACTCATTAGACTCAACACAGAGTGAGGAATCCAAAATAGGTCTTTGTGAAAGCTAATTTAACTGATTGTCTTGATATGCGTGAAAGCAAGTTTACTTTCCTCTTTTAGTAAAAAATACAACTAGTAAGGCAAAAAATGAATTTCTAGCTAGTTTTTTAATGAAGAAAGAAAGGTGGATAGCTGTTGTTTTGATGTCTTAGGCCTTGATAGGCACTACCAAGAAGGTGAGATTAGGGCTTCTACCAATGAACATGCATCCTTCCAATGCATCATGTGGAGAAAAATTATGACAATGGGATTTTTTTTTTACGTTTACGCCATCCAAACACAACGAAATGCAGACTTAACACTTCCAACGTATAGCAAAAAATTTCAACATAGTAGAGAAAAATCAAATGTAGTGATAGGTGGATGCCAAGTGTAGGAAAAGGATGCCAAGCTGCTCAAATGAGCAGATCCAACACCAAGTGCAGCTGGCAGATCTTAGTTCTCTCAGAATTGAATGCCTAGCAATTTCAGTTGGAGAAAATATGCAGCAAATATGAGTCTTCCTTTCTATTCCAACACATTAATCCAATGCTCCTTTATATTCTACAGATCAAAAAATAAAAAATAGCAGCAAAACGCAACACATTATGTTAGAATGTGATGCCAAGCATTGACTTTTTCACAAATTTCCTTGTTGGAGTTCACAATGCCACAACAGATCTATATAAGATGTCTTGACAAATTTCAACACAAATATCTAAAGTGTAGATCTGAATGAAACTCAATAGAAGTAATTTTTTTTAACAAGTTTTCGTATGGATTTGCATGAGTTTTCAAGAAACTCTACCAAAACTCTCAAATACAACTGAGTTAAACAAAAAAACTACTAAGAAAGCAAAGTAAGAATAAACAACCAGTTACCAGGGTGGCTCTGATACCATATCAGAGGATTCACCAAGGTCTGAATAATGAGGATGCACGAGTTGTGGTTGCATGGGATGAAGCAAGTGAATACCACAAAATGCTAAAGTAAATAAAATCAAACAAGAGACAATTACATAGACAATTTGGAGAAAAGCCAATATTCCATTAACATAAGATGGCCAAAGTGAAGAATACATATAAGAGAGCACGTAAGTAACTCCTCCACAAAATGTGGTCAAGGCACCCCAAGAATAGAATATAACTCCTCCATGAAAGGTGGTGATAGGGTGCTAAAAATAGAGAAGTAACTCCCATACTTGGAATAGCCAGTCAAAGGAGTTACTTATGACATTCTTATGACACCTATGACACATCTATGACACACATCTCCACATAAGCTAGCCTATCCCACAAATGTAGGAAAACTCCATGTATGCACAAATATATAATTTCCCTAATTAAATAATAGGGAAAAATAATAGCCTACACTAACAAACATAAGAAATGATTACAAAGGTTTTTGGGCAATATCAATTTCATCAGGTGGTTTGTTCCAGGATTTGTAGAATTAGTCAAGCCCCTCACTCATATGTTAAGAAAAGGAAAAGAGTTCACATGGACAAGATAAGGTAAGAGAAGATTTGAGGCTATCAAGGAGGAAATATATCATTCCCCCACACTTCTAAATCTATATTTAAATAAGGAATTTTCTTTGTATGCTTTCTCTACATTAGATGCAATTTCAGCCATGCTTATGTAGTAGAATGATGAAGGTTTGGAGTAACCTATTGCTTTCTTTAGTCAAGATTTAGAAGGTTATGAGGAAAGATATATATTTGTTTAAAAACATGTACTTTATATTTTAATAAGTTTTAATAAATTCAAACATTTTGTTTCAAACAATAATATTATACTAATGGTAGCTTACCTAATTGTGAAGGATTTTATCCTCAATAGAGACTTAAAAAAAAGAGAGTTGGATGGGTCACTAAGTGTATGGATTATGAAATTGAATTCAAGGCAACAAATATATTTTGAGCTAAAGGATTATGTAAACATATTGTAGAATTTATGAGAGAAAAAAAAGAGATAGTTTTGGTATTTCAGTACACTCGACATAGACCTGAAAATACTCCTCTTACAAGTTGGACATATGATATTTCTAGATTTCTTAAAATAGGAGAGTGTCCAAAGGGTTTGAGTTCATCACAAAGAAGAAACTTTAGGCTATAATCAGTTCCATACATTTTTATTTATGGAGTGTTATTCAAAAAACACATTGGAGGTATGCCCTTAAGATATGTTAAAACTAACCAATTTGATAAGCTTCTCAAGAAATTTCATGATATTACTTTTAGAAGAAATTTTTTAGCAAAGACAAAAGCTAAAAAAATCATTATAGATGGTTAATTTTTGCCTAATTTATTCATAGATGCACATGCATAGTTGAGGAAGTGTGTAAAGTGTGTAATGTTTATAGGGAAATAGAAACTAGTTGTTATGCCACTAAAGCCTATTCAAGTTGAAAACTCTTTCATGACATGGGGTTTATAATTAATTGGAATGATTAATCCTCCATATAGTGCTATCCATAAGTGGTTCTTGATAGCTATAGACTACTTCTCTAGGTGGGTGGAAGCAGTTCCCTTGAAGGAAGCAAATAAGAACTTTGTGCTTGAGTTCTATGAGAGTCTAGTCACCCATTTTAGAGCACCTTCCACTATAATATCAGAAAATACATTGGAATTTAGTAGTATAAAGGTATATGAGTGGGATATTGATAAATTTATCTATCTAACATCTTCATTGAATTACTATCCATAGGGTAATGGACTAGCAGAGTCCACTAATAAGAACCTGATTTAGATTATCAAGAGAATAATGGAAGATAATCAGAGATCTTGGCATAAAAAGTTAAATAATACCTTATGGGATGATATGATCACCCCCAAAAAAATCCAATGGTAATTAATTTTATCTTTTAGTTTATGGAAGAGAATCAAGGTTGCCAATTTCATTAGAGCTTCCAACTTTAGATCTTGCACACCAACTAGATCTTCTATAAAGTGATGCAATGGAGGTCAAGATGAATGAACTAAGAGAAGTAGAGGAAATACGAGATGATACCATGCATACAATGTGGTAAAAAAAACACCAAATGAATAATTAATTTGATAAAAGATCTTCTTCAAGGACATTTCAATAAGGTGACATAGTCCTTAAATGGGATGAGGATCATGCAAAACTAGGAAAATAATCCAAGTTTGACAACCTTTGGAGTGGAACCTATGTCATCACAAGTTAAAAAGAGAGAAATTCCTTTGAGATTTCCAGATTGATGTAAATAACCTTCCCATCCTTATTAATGGTAGGTATCTCAAGTTCGACTACTAGTTTTATATCTTACCCCTTGCACATAAGTAGATAGGTTTATTTTTCCTCCATGTGATTTTGCACATTATTTTGTTTATTGTTTAGGTTGTTTCTTTATTTTTGTTTCCACCCCCCATTAATCCAAAAAAGTGTTTCCAGAAGACAAGCACAATATTTTTTTAACTAACATCTCATTTGTTTAAACATCTTAAACAAGCTTAATCAAAGTCTAAGTCTCATGACTAGCAAGTTGGTCAAGCCAGCTAAGTCACCAGAAGTGTTGGCTATTTTGGCTCATATATCAATATTTTCCTATCATTAGAATGAGAAATCTATCAGGGTCCTAATGAAATAGAATACCAAATGGATTAAAAATGGGTCTAGAAATGCAAATGGAGGAATCCAAGTAGGTTTTCATATGTTATGAGCATTCAAGAGAATGAACCAGGTTGCATAGGCCTTAGAGATCCATTAGAACCTTGAAGGATTGATAAAAAAATGAGTTTTGAAAGTTTTTGAGCTAGATCATCACCAGGACATCTTCTAGAAGCAAACCAACTCGCTCATTTGTGCAATTTTTATCATCACTCAAGAAGCCCCCATGAGCCAAAAAATCATGTGCAATTATAGATATACATACTAAGATTATGCTCTAAAAGTTTCAAGTCGACACAATATTTATGGATCAAGTTAAAATATTCTAAAGATAGACCTAAAACATAATATGTTCATGCTAACATCAAGTTTAAGATCGATTAAAACAAAACCTTTTGAGCTTAAATTTGATGGTCATGTGAATGTCAATGATGGTCATGCAAACATAATTTGTTGAGAGTGAAGACATAAAATTTAAGTTCATGGAGTATCTTTTGGATTTAAAACAATGGGTCCTAGTAGATCTACCAGTCTACATTACATCATACATCTTGATCTAAGAATGTGAGATGACTCAAAAAATCAAAGAGCTTAAGATATTGACATGTGGTATAAGTGTGTGAGGTTGGTAGACTAACAGTGGATCCTAAAATCAAATGTGGGGATTCCATATGGTGTAATATGGGGTATATTTGACAAGTCAAGGGAAATATCAATGGATCTTACTCATTCATATCAATTAGGATCAATGATGTGAGATGGGGCAATGAGTAAATGATCTAGGTCAGATATCAATGATCAATGAAAATAAAGGTCAAGAAGCCAAGGGTAGTTTTTTCCCAAGGCAAATAAGTATTTTAGGGTCATACTACCACTATTTAAGCTTGATAAAATGCCACAAAAAGGATATAGTGATGCAGTCAAGCATAGTGAATAAAAATAGACTACCATTAAGGCTAATTTTAGACCTTTGGCTCAAGATTTTATGTCATAGAGGGATATATTTGTGACTATTTTCACCATTTTTTGAATAAGGATCTATCATTTCAAATGGTTCCATTAAGGAATTCACATATCCCCCAATAGTTTCATTTATAGGACCAACTGCATGAAATGGCCCCCTTTTCTCCACTATGTATGCCATGACAAACTAGTTAGGAGAAAATTAACAATGACAAGATTTGAATAGATTAGCCTAGTTATTGTAACTATATGGATGGTGGAACAAAACTTAGAACAATTTGACTTCACCATTATAACAATAAGGAACATTAGTGTAATTGTGTAACCACTTGAAGTATCTTGAATCAATTAAAAGGGTTTGAATGATCTTAATTTATGGAAGTAGTTGTAACAACATTTCAAATGGATTTGAGCTCATTTGATTCCATTTTGAGCACCAAAACTATGACTCTCTTACTTCCTTTATTCTATAAATATATCCTTCAAGCTATTCATGAGGATCCCTCAGGCTAGTATGACTAGACTCTACCAGAATGTATTCTACACCTCTTAGACTAATGAATATAGCATTTTATACTTACTTGCTAATATGTATTTAGTATTTTGTGTTTGTTTGATATGAAAATGTGGTTTTTATCTTCCTTTTGCATGTCCAAGATCAACCTAAGTACTAGAAACTTTATTTGCATGTAATATAATGTGTTTTAGCATTGATCTCTCAAGGATATAGTGGACAACTAAATTTAAGTGTGTTGAACTAGACCTTATTTTCATTTCTCCCTTGTCTAAATGAATCAAAATGACCTCTACATAAAATATTGTTTCATATAAACTATAATAATCATTACATTATCTTCTTTCATAGTCCATTAGTGTGTTAAAGAGTCTGAGCTTAAGAGTGGATTTGACAAATTCATGGTGCATCACCACATATTATAATAGGTTTTACTTTATGAAAATTTCTTGACTCTTTTCATCCCAACCAATTTTAGGTTTTAGAAATAAAGGTCCAAATTATGAAATCTAAGGAGTTAGCCTCACAAAAAATCCTAGAGGTCTAACCTTGTTATAAGATACCCACAACCTAGGGTCATTCCCATGTTGAGCTAGATTTGGGTAAAAGACTTGAATAATCCCTTGCCCAACTAGGGTGAAATCTAGATCTCCAATAGTGTCAACAACATGTGAATTTATCCCATGTCCTTAATAATGTGTTATAGGTAGCTAAGGACTTTAATCCATTCTCTCAATGGGGATTAGACCTTATAGGGTATATTAATCCTAAATATTCTAAGTGACATAGTTTTATGATTACTGCTATTAAATATTTCTAGTTTTATGATTATTGATATTAAATATTTCACTAAATGGGTGGAGTTTGTTCCCCTTATTTCAACCAAGGTAGATAAGATCACTATTTTCATTAATCATCATATCTTATGTCATTTTGGTGTCCCACAAAATCATTATAGATAATGGATAATATTTTAAAAGTAATCAAGTCTAAAAGTTGCATGTTTACTTCAACATTAAGCTAAGCTTATCATCACCTTATAATTTTCTAGCTAATCGACAAGCTAAGGCATTCATAAAAAACCCTTGTCAATATGTTAACCAAACTAGTTAATAAGGCTAGAAAGGATTAACATATTCACATACCTTTTGCTTTATGGGCTTATCAACCTAGTATTCAAATCCCTATAGGTGTTACCCCTTTTTCTTTGGTTTATGGTACTGAATTGGCTTTCCACCTAAAAGTCCAAAATCCTCTTTGAATCTTTCTTAAGGATATCTTTTTTATAGAGGATTATCATCAAGAATTATTAACACAAATGGAAACTTTAGATGAGCATTGATCCACATCTCTTGATCACCTTAATGTGTATCAAGAATGGATAAAATGTGCATATAATCAACATTCAAAAGAATGAGGATTTAACATCAGTGACCTTGTCCTTAAAGAAAATCAACATGTCACAAATGTGGAAAGAAGTAAATGAGGAAAATTTTCCCCTAATTTACTTGAACCCTATATTATCACTCATAAATATGGATTGGTAGCATACCACTTGGCCTCCCTTGATGGGAAACTAGAATGTGAACATCTTAATGCTTTATATCTACATCTTTTCTACTATTAATAATCCTATTACAAACTATAGTCAGTATAAGTTTTACTAAAATCTTATCCCCTATCTCTAAACATACCCAATATTTATAAATAATCATGTGAATTTTTGGTAGTATACCCATTTTTTACTTAAATATGGACACAATAGCTTTATTCATAGCATGTTCTCAAGATTAACTCTACTAAAAAACAAAGCAGAGTTCCAAATCATTATCTCCTAAAATTCCTTCACCTTATTATCTTTTTCTATGGCTTGGTTTATGAAAATACCCTAGTTTGAATTATTCTAATCCATAGAAAAAGGTTAATTTGGGATACAAAATAAAGAAACAGATCAAAGTTGTAGACTGATCCCTCAAAGGAAAATTATTAAAATACATACATCTAAACATATATATCACTCTCTTGAAGGATGGATATATGCATATTTTTAGGAAGCCTCCCACATTGATCAGTTTCCTATTAAAATTAGACCCTATAAAACATATGAAATCAAAATTATATCCCATTAAAGCTTCCCACATTCATTAGCTTTCATAAATTTGTAGACTTCCCACATTGATCAGTCTATATATACATGGATTAGATTAAATGTAACCTAAAAATATTGGAAACACAAAACAAGATGTGTATTCGTAGATAAATAAGTTTCCCCTCATTCCCTGTAAACATAATCCCCTTTTAAAGCGAAAGAATTGTGAATTTAGTTGACATGAGAATGTTAAGGATTCTCATTAACATTGGATAAAAGGGTGCACATCAAAAAGTGATATGAGGCCTAGATTTGGTTAGGTCCCAAGAAAATTAAGAGTCATACATTATTTATAAGTTAATATAGAAACCATTTGATCATAAATCACCGTTATTCAAAAACATTTAAATTCATAAAAACCATAACATAATGTAAATCCATAATCAACCACGACATAAAATCCAATCCATGATGTACCACATAATCTAATTATTATAATCAAACAAAAACCATGTAAACATCATCCATGTAATATCAAATCCATATCCAAATACATCATAAATTCATAAGCTCTAAAATTATCTCATGATTTAAAATCCATGATCCATCGTAAATCCATTAAAACACATAAATATAAATCCATAATCAAGATAAAAATTTAAAGCTACATTGCATGATCTAAAAACCATAATCCATGTAAATACCAAACCATGATGAATCACATAAATAAACTCAGATACGATCTAAACATAATCTAAGTAATCTAGATCCATAATTAAATAGTTCAAGATCATGTAACAAATATGTGGCACATAAAACTCATGCGTGTATATATATATATATATATATATATATATATATATATATATATATATATATATATATATATATATATAAATAGAATCTAAAATACACATCGTAAAAATGCCATGATATAATATATATACAAAACCAAACCATATAATAAGCCATATATATGACTACTTAGTAAACTAGAGCTAGCTTAGGTGGATATTAACTCTACCTCCTACATTGCCTCCATCCTCACCTCCATCTCTACCTCTATCTCTACTTCCATATCCTCCTCCATCCTCCCATATCTACCTCATGATACACTCCCCATGCTAGCTCTATAAATATGTGTCAGTCATGGAGTTTAACCCTATATGGATATATGGGTGGCATATATGGGAACCTCTAGTAGATACTCTATAATAACTTGCTCATAGTACCAAAGCTCTATCATGACATCTTAGTATTTATACATATTAACATTACCCAATGACCCCATCCTCTTACCCTATGTCCCTCCCCTACTTTAGATCCTACCACAACTCCTCTTGCATCCCTTACTAGTACCTAGAGTCTCTTACATTGGTTATGATATCTATCCTAAGCTTGACATACCTCATCATAAATCTCTTGCAATGAATCAAAGTGACCCTAAAACTTAGTCAAGTTGACCTGTAGGTGATCCCACTCAAACTCAACTTTGAATAACTATTCCTATAAAACATGGCACTTTGCCCTCAGTTCATCCCTCTCTACCACCACTATCTGTATATCTAGATCTCCCTCCCCATCTCTTTCTCTCTCCTCCACATCCACCATCTCTACATATCCTACCTCCAATTGAGGTTGCACCACTCTCTCTCTTGTCCTCCTCCAAATTAATCCATCCATCATAAAACATATTCCACTATAGTCTCAACATCATCCACATCCACCCCCTCTATGTCTTCCTTTACCAAAATATGAATACCTACCACCTATAGCTATGGTAACTCACCCTAAGAGTCATCTCTATTATATACATGTGATGACTTGGGTATATCTAGGAGAAACCCAAACTATCACCATACACATCCAAACTAAAACATCTATGCATGCTCTATGTGATGCCCTCATAGCCACATCACCTTCTCCCCATCCATCATCTCTCTATCCACCCTTGGATATGTTAGAAATCTAACATATGGCCTCCACTCCATGTTTTCCTCCTCTAGCTCTTTTAAATTTTTTTGATAGTAATCTAAATCTCATACTCTCCTATCTCCATGTGTAAAAATGATTTCATACCTCCATCAGAAAAATATCACACTAAATGCAAATGATTGCCATCCCATCCATGGTAGCCATGGTGGTTGAATTACTCATATATGCTCATATTCCCATCACTATAATATGAAGGTCACATCCAAAACAAAGCATCGATATGTCCTCTATCCCCATAACTATCTATATATCTATGTTAAAAGTGTAGGAGCCCATGTAAACACTATATGATGCTCCCACATATTTGCTAGTAAACCTATAAAACTTCATGTAAATATCTAACAACTTGAATCAATAAATGACTAACAAGAGATAACCAACATAATCATAGTAATAAATCATCTCTCATTTTAATCTTGATCATATAACACCTCAAAACTAAACCCTCCTACTATAAAATAAATATCTACAACATCCTCTCCATAGAGTCATGTTTGCACTTCTTCTCTTCCTCTCTCATCTACTATAATAATTTCCACCCATACACCAATAGTCATAATATCTGATATATATCCTCTAATGTTAGGATCATCTCCCTAGTAGGCAATCAAAAGTTCCTTGTAGCTAGATCTCATCACTCTAATAGTGCCACAAGTAAACTCTAATATTTATGCACTCATTGATAGTGGCATAATCCACCTAATCCTACAACCTCTATATGATCACAATCGATGTATCTCATCACCTCTTTAATCTTATCCAATAATGGTGACATTTTATCCCTCATGGTAAGTAATATGCATGCTTACAATCCCATAAACTCCATAGGTTTCTTTAGTTTCTTATGCCACTAACTCTATATTCTAGGTTTTCTCTTCTACCCCCTAACTCTTAATAATCAACACTAACCCTTATGTGATCGACACTAATTAACATCTAATCATCATTGATTTTCTGATCATCATTAATCCATAAACAATCAATAGTCATTTAGAGGAATTGGTATCAATCCACTATGGATAGATTTTGACTCCTGATAACTCTAATAAATGCAAAATTATCCAAAACATAAAAAATAACTTACAAAAAAACAAAAATTACAAACACAAAATAAAAAATTAAACCCTAGCTCATCATGTGATCATCATCACCTTTATTTACCATTCTTGCTAACCTCCATCTTATATACTTCACTAAAAGTGGGTAGATAGACATCAAATTTTCTCTATTGCAAACACATTTTTGAGTCATAAATGAGATTTCACCATGTGAAAAATACTATATGTAGCCCTAATAAATCAATCATTATTATTTTATGATCACCATAAATTATACGATAATTGACAGTGATTTCTAGTTAATAAGCATTGATTAAGGAAATCAAGATCGATTCCATTCTCCTTAACATGGTTTGCTTTCCTTGACCCTACTATCTATTGTGACCTAAGACCAAATAAAGTCCATTTATATCACTATCCCCTTATTTCCCACTCTATACTATTGGTTAGTGGACATATACCCTCTGTTGGTTCCATAACCTTTTCAAAAGGCCTACATTCCCTTCAGGACATTTCCCTTGTGAACTCGAGAATGTATTCTATCCTATGAACAACCATCTCTAGGATGCACTCATGGCCCACAACCACCAAAGTATTTGGTCAGCCCACCCTAGCCTTTACTCTCTTGATCACCTTTGCTTTCACATACTTTTTCATAGTTATAACAATCTGTCATCTGTTTCCCTTGGGGCATTATTGCCTATATTATCCTATGTCTTGATAATGGATAATTAGTGTTATTATTGTTAGTTAGTTATTCATCCCATTTTTTACCCCATACTTATAATATCCATTACCATTTACTTCAAACCCATCACCGCTTTATTCTCCTACACCGAATCTTGGTTTAAGGGGGGATACCTCCTCACATAAACCTAAGGCATTGGTACCATCCTAGTTTTTATCTCTTGATAGGTTATAAAAAACCACTCAACAAAAAGGGGAAAATGTAGACAATAAGAATTTACAAAATTATATTAGTTTGAATATATGTGTCTTACCACTTCCCCATCATTTTTTATGTTAGTTAATTTATTTTTACCAATTACTATCTTACTTCATGTAATTAGTCTTACTAATTACTTTCTACCTAGGTAACTAATTTTAACTACTTAACCCTCCTTAAATCTAGTCAAATCTCCCAAATATATTAGAATTAAATTATTTTTAACCTATTAATAACTTATCACTAGACAAAATTTATTTAAAATAAACTAGGACTAAGTTTAACCTCATAGATTAGATTTGTTTGAATGAACTTGGTAGACTTAGACTAGATAGACACTGATCCCCATGATCATCATCAATCCTATTGGGATCGCCATAGATTTAAAATAAAACCATCCTTGAGTAGAAGGATCCCCAAATTCATATACTAGAATGCTAAAGAAATTATCTTGGAATACTTGTGGACAAATGACATACCTATCTCAATCCATCCCCACTCATTAAAAGGTTAATAATATCCCCATCAACATGATAATTCTTTGTAGTATTAGAATCATTTTAAAGCTAAGTATATTGCTCATTTGAATATATTATTATTTATATATTATTTTATTATGTTATATTTATTACATTTGGTCTAGTTATATTATCATTAACTATCCCTAAAGCCAGTTCAATCCCTTAAAGCCCAACTTCAAGCCCTATATTGAGATTTCTATCCCCATTGTCAAGATCAACATCGATTCCTTATATGAATCATCCCCGATTAATATAATCATTACCAATTATAAAATAATTCACATTGATACATGTGTTATTAATTTTTTTTCTACAATTTAAAGCTAATTTAATAGTCTAAAGTAATTTTAGTTAATTATATTTGGTCTTAAAATCATGAATATCTATTTGTAGATGACCTTATCAAGAGTTTTACATCATGTGGTTTCCATATATGGTTTTCCCCTAGTCCCTCACCCACTTTTTATAGATCAAAGTGATATTTCCTTTGAGATAGGACTTTGTGAAATTATGTTTGCCCCTAATCTAGAAGCATTCACTAAATAATTAAAAGTAATACATGCATAAGAAGATTCAACTATAGCTAATTAGAATGAACACTTTGTTAACATCCATGAAATAAATTAATCCATTTCATTTATGTATCACATCTACATTATCATATTCTTTTTCATAATTTTTATTATTACATTTTTTTCTTAATTACTTCATACAATGGACTGGCATCCTCTTAAAGAACTATACCACTTCTTAGGACTGATCTAGAATTATGTAGTTCACTTATATATCATATTAATCAATATTTTTTGATTTATTTCTTGTGTAGGTAATATTTCCTATCCAAAAATGAGTTCCCACTTTACTCAATCAACAATGCACAACCTTCATTATAGGTATCCCTTTAAAACCTTATATCATAATTTCCATTTTTAGTAAGTTTATTTATTAAAAAAATGAACAAAAATATACTAAAATATGGGGATTAACCTTTAGCACCCAACAAAACTTTTTCACACCCAATGTTTCTCAAATTTTACAAAGTGGAAATTTCCCTTGCCATATGGAACTTAAAATGCATGTAAATTTCATCCCATTGCTCCTTTTGAGGTGTTATTTTTTTTTAAAAGTGCATGTTTTTTTAACTTTACACATTGGTAATATTCTCATGCCTTATAAGTTTCAACCTTTGTATGTTTATGGGGGTTCATATTCCTAGTATTTCAATACATGCAATTTTGTACATACTTTATTTATGCACCATGGATCAAAGTTTAGTTCTAATTCTTACATCGTTCAACTATCATGAGTGGAAAGTCTAAGTGAAAATACTCTTGAGGAGTATAGGATTTCACCAAATCATGATGGGTATAGAAAAAGAACCAATAGTTGAGGCATATAAGGTGATGTGTTTTAATAGAAGTGACAAAACCTAGACTCTCTTATGCATGTCTATGCCTCTTGACCTAATCTTTCATATTGAATCTACTATTACTCCTACTGAATTCTAGAACATATTAGAAAAACTCTTTAGGAAGTAAGACATAATAAGAGGTCATGATTTGGATAATGAGATCATAATTTTGATCCCAGGTAGTTTTCATATGATACATGACTTATTCATAAAGTTTAAATCACTTAGGTTGTGTTGGAGACTTAGGTTGCACCCTAGCTGAGCAAAGGATTGTTTAGGTCCTCTACTCAAGCGTAGTCCAACATGGGAATGACCCTAGGCTATGGGTTACCTAAACTTGGGTTATACCTTTAGGGTTTTTAATGAGGATGGCTCTTCATATTGTTAATTATAGTTCTCACTTAAGACTTAAATAGGTTGGGATGAAAAGAGAGTTACATGAATGAAAACCCACTCTAAGTGTGGTGATGTACTGTGAATTCAACTATCCACTCATAATATTAAACTCTAAACACACTAATGGACCATGAATACAACTAACATATTGTCTACAATGGTTTCTAAGTAAAATTGGTTCATGTAGAGGTTATTTCTATTGACTTAGGCTAGAGGGAAATGAGGGTAAGGCCTTATTAAAGGCACCTATAGTTAAAAATCCATTTTATGCTTGAGACATCAATATTAAGACATACTAGATGGTATAAAAATAAATCTTGTTAGTGCTTAGGTTAAACTTGGACCTGTAAAGGGAAGATTAAACAAATTTTTCATATCAAATAAATACAAAACACTAAGCACAGATTGGTAAACAACTACAAGTGTCTTTCTCATTAATCCAAGAGGTGCATGAGTAAAAATTATGGCACATTTTATTCATAACAGCCTTAAGGGATCAAAATAAAGAGTGTTGATTAGACTTATTAACCAGTTAATACCAGATTCTTATATTTGCTTAACATTAATTGTCAACCTAAGGTACATAGTCTTTTTAAGAATGTCAACACTATATATGCATTATTGACTCATAAGTTAACTTAATTATTGGTTGTATTACATTGAAATTATACTATTTTCACCATATAGATATATAAGGAAATTATTATAATAGAATGAAAAAATTATTCACACTTATGAGTCACACATGCATCACACTTCATATAATCAAACTAGTAATGAAATCACTTCAAACAACACACTTTAATCTAAGAAGGGTTAGGATCTTCACTGCAACTCCTTTCAAGGTGGCCCTCCTCATTTAGAACTGAGTTCCAATCCTTCTTTGAGAGACTTACAAAAGCTTCTTATAGAATTGGCCTTTTTATTACTTAGATCTATAGTAATTAAAGATGTATACAATAGATTAAATTATTCCAGAAATCAGAATGTAATTACTTTATACAATTCCATCATCCTTAATCTAATATAGATTTTTCCATTAAATACATAAGGCAATTTATTAGTTCCAACCAAAAACACTAAACTAGAAAAGGTACAAATACTTTACAACTAACCCAGTCAACCTTCAAGTGGTTAGTAACTTAAAGTTACCTATTTTTAGGTCTGATTGGGTAAAGGAAAATATATGTTGCTTTGTTATTTTGCTTCTTTTTCTCCTTTCTATTGTCCTTGTCTTATTCATCTTTTGGAAGAACATCCAAGTTTCACTTCATGTGATGGGTATATACAACTGTCATGGAGGATTCTCTTTAATAATTTACTTTGTTTCTAAGACAACTAGATGTGTCCTTAAAATTCAATTAATTATTATCACAACAATGGTTTATTATGTGTAGTGGTTGTGGGCTCCTGTAAGTGCAATCCTGTAGTTTCTATGGGCAACCTATAGGTGGAAATCTTGTAGTTTGGTACTTGCTATAGGTAACCTATAGGTGAAAGCCTATAGTAATTACGGGAAACCTATAGGTGGAAATCCTATAGCTTTGTAGTTGTTATGGGCCGGAAGCATATTTTATTGTGGGATTATCTATAAGTGTTATGACCGAGCAATATTCTTACAATCTTATTCTACCTTCCAAATGTTTGTTAAATAAAGTTACACAAGTATAATCTAATCAAAGAAAAAACATCATTAATCTATAACACATGTATATATTAATTCACACATATAATCATTAATTCATTCATTTAAATAAGTCATGGATAGTTCTAGGGATTCATATAGGAAAAAGATATATAAATGGGTATGGATGAGGCTATAAATAGAATAATTAGTGGTCTCATCACACCCCTTAACATATTTCCTGTCTTTGAGCAAGATTTCTCTACATTTTGAGTCCATGGTATTTATTGAAATCCAAGGGCTCAATATAGCCCATCCTGTTAAAGGTATAAGCTTTTAGTATCATCTATGCTTTTCTACCTTTTATTTTTAACTTCTCTATTAACTGGCACTTTTCCCTCCTACTCAGGAATTGGGAACTAAAATGTGGATGGATGAAACATCAACCCAAACCAACTTATCTTTCTTTTCTTGACAAACTTAATGTACATATATACTCTATGTAATACCTCTTTAAGGTTTTGAGAGGAATAAGGCTCTTTCTTTTTAGGACATTTGAAAGCTATGCCCATCTACAAAAATAGGAAACAAGAACTTGTTTTCCATCTCCCTCCATGAGGCTCAAGTAGTGGTTCTGGACCTCTACTTTTTTCTTTATTACCCATGCTTGTGGATTATTTGCATTCATAAAATTGATCCATTCATTTATTATAGCTTTTGAATTATCATATTCACCCTTAATCATTAGGGTAGCCTCTTTTTCTTTCTCTTGATAATCTTCAACCTATTTTTTTCTTCGTCTTTTATTGAGGATATATGAGGTAAAGGCATTCAATTAGACATCCCCTAGGTATATATTGATATTCAAATTTGTATCATGTGGCACAACATATTGATGCATGTAAAACTCACTCAATTATGCCTAAAGATTAGGGTTAGCATGCCTATAGACCTCAAAGAAAGACTTAGGATCACATATCATATAGGACTAGTCACTGTATATCCTATCATATTTGATTTTGAGCCACCTTACCTCTAAGTATACAACATATACCATAGAGGGTCATCTACATTCTATTAACATCTTAGTGGTCTCATGCATTTTAGTGATCTTAATCTCAGCCTTTCCTAGGATTTCCTTTAAATTTTCCTATTGATCCCTGGATTCAACATATACTTTAAACCTTCATATCAATTGATTATGATAATTTTCATCATCACTAAACTTTTCCTCAAGAAAACTAAAAAGGTCATCAGTTTTACCTATTAGCCTAGCAATTGAGAGGTCTACATCAATCACTTCTTCTATTTTAGGTAATTTTGTAGTGGTTTCTATAGGATAAAACCTATTGTAAAAGGGTACCAAAGCCAAGGAATTTTCTAATTTAAGTTCCTTTATGGGTAAATTAATGCCATTTTTAGGTAAGGTGGTTGAATTTGCTATAGGCACTTTTAAGGGAGTTATTGCAAGCTCCTCCAATGCCATTTCTTTGCTTGACTCTTTTTCCATAGATGGTTCTATAAATTCTACTATCCATATAAGTGTTTTCAAGCCTCTTTTTCCTTTTTAATTTGATATTTTATTTCTTAACCTATATATCTCTTCCATGGCTTGTTCCAAAGTTTGGAACTCCTAGTCATGAGGAACTATGTCTTGCTCTGTTGCTTCCTCCATGGTCTTTTCTTCAAGTAATTCTTCTTTTTATACAAGATGATCTGAAATTTTTAGTTATTATTATATATATCCTATTTTTTTAAGTAGATCCATGTCTTCCTATATAAATATGGGTTATTTAGGTGACTACATTTCCTCTTCCTTTGCAGACTCTTCTTCAATATACCACTTTATTATCTCCAACCCATCAGATGTCTTATGAATTCTAGTCTCTTTCTTCTTCCCTTCATCCTAACTAATGTTAATAGGTGAGGATGATAGGGTTGTCTTTTGTCTTTTAATTCTATGAGACATCCTAGGAAGAGGTCTCTTTCTCTTTGATGCAGAGGGATTCTTCCTTTCATTTTTTTTTCTTTTTAGGAGGGGGAGTTATTGCAATGTGTTCTTCCTGTGCAAATGGTGATGAAAGAATTTTTTTTCCTTTTGAAGGAGCCATGGTGGAAAAATATAATTTTTATGATGAAATAGTTGTAATATTAGGAGAAGAAATAATCTACCTAGTTTTTTTTTGTGGACTTTCCTCCTCTGTGTCCTTGGGAGGTAGCACTATTTTTCTTCATCTTCTCTTGCCTATAGCAACTACTGGTGAAAATTTAGTGGCTATAAGATGTGTTTTTTAATAGTTCCCATATTATCATATTGTGTTATTTGTTGTACCTATCCCTTGAGAGATTCACCCTCATTATTTTCTTCCTCTTATTAAGGTTCACTAGTCCTTAGGGTTAGAAACTATTCCCAGGTAAGGTCAGGTCTAGTATATCTTATTCCTTGTTTAACCAATAAACAAATCACATAATGATGAGACAAGGATTTCTCTACCCACCTTTTATATTAGTTAGACATTTTCTTTAGGATATTACATAAGTGGTTTGGGAAATTAATAGTCCTATCATGCCTTAAATGAATCAAAAAATTGAATTGAAGAGTATAGATCATAGAGTACCTTCCTTCACATGTCAAATATTTGATGATATATAAGGTCAATTATCTCTAAGATGAGGTTATACTCAATATATATTCACCTTTTTTATTTAACAATATCCTTTCATTGTCTTAACATAACTATTGTCTAGCTAGTTGGCTATTAGGTTTCTCTTCCTAGTTTTCCCCTTTTCTTGGCAACATAGTAACCTAGCTTACCATTTATTCAATAAATACGAATTTGATGCTAAATAATATCACCTATTCTCCTATAAAAGTCATAAATTATTTAGTGAAAGGTTATAAAAAATGTTATAGTTTCTCAAAATAGGTAGCCCATCTAACTCTACTAAAGATGGTCCAACTATCTAGGTCTCCATGCAACTACCTGTGGTTTAACGGTTCCATTCTCACTACTGAACCTCTCATTCTTGCTAGTTTATCTTGTTGTGAAAATTTTAAAATAGATATATCTTCAAAACACCCAATTTTACCTTCATAGTTTTTCCTATAACAAAGCAAGTTTCTCCACTAATGGTAGTTTTGGTTCCAAGATGCAACAATATCTTGCTTAGGTCTTTTTTATTGAATGAGATATGATCTCAAAGTGGGAAATAATAAAATTGATTATTTCCTTATCATATGTCAATATGGTTTTTGGAATAATTATGGGATTTTAATTTTCATGCATGGATTATCTAGGAGTGCTTAGGATTGATTGCCCATAGCATGCTTCCCCCACATGAAGTGTCACTTGTCCCTAAGTGATGTGGTATGTGTAGGATGTAAAGAGATATGATAGGGTCATTATGAGGGTATGAGTGGCATATCTCATTAAAATACTCAATTATTGATGTTTTAATGATTATATATGATTTTTTAATATAATGCATGCTATATTAAAAAAATAATGTGCTTTTCTATTACTAAAAGATAAATCATACCTTTTTAACCATTTATTCTTAGGGTTAGAACATAGGAAATTTGCATGTGAGTGTTTTCTAGAATGAAAAATATTACCTTGGTATTCATGATTTTATTTCATTGTTACCCCTAGGTAATTATGTGATCATAGTATCCTCTCTCTCAATTATGCCCTCAGTAACCTGCATGTAATCATGATGACTTGCAAAAGATTGGATCAATGGTCTTGTAGTGGTATGAGAGACTATTTCCATCTTTACACAAGATGATTACTACATATCTTTATTTGTGATCTAAGTTATATCCTTTATGAACATGGAGGAGGGTGGGTGATGGCATTTACTACTCTTGATCTCCTTCTCATGAGCTGACTAATGGCTTGTTTCTCTTCTATCTTACTCCTAGTGAATGATGATTTTTGATGATGGAATCTTTGTTTAGTGAAATTTTAATTTGGAAATTAGTTAGTTTATTACAATTGAGACTTGTGCTCAAAATAAGATCCTAGATCTATAATATTTATATAGTGAAATTATTTTCCATGAAGTGACTAAAAGTTAAGAATGGTTATTTTATGTCCCTAGAGCCAAAAATTCTTATTTACAACACTCCAAATGTTGATTGGAAGTATATTACTTTGTTTTAGTACTTAATTTTTTATTTATGGGTATAATAATTCCTTAGAAATGTTTGAAGTTTCTACTCTAATCTTCCTTCACTCCTCCTCTAGCATATCTGGTGTCTTCCATGAATTTCTCAATAGCCCATAGCCAAATCCATAGCTCATAATTTTTGAAGAATTAACTTGAAGATACTAGAGAGGTGTATATAGGGGTTAAGATGTACCTAAAATAACTATAGGTTAAACTTATAGCCACTATAATGTTGTGCCTAACGATGATGAAGGTGCCTATAACAACTACAAAATAACCCATAGAAACTGGAGGAATTCCTTCATTAATAAAGGTGCTTGTAGCAATGGTGAGGGTTCTTGTAGTATCTATAAAAAATGGATGTTACCTAAAATAGTTATGTTAATGCCCTCAGTAGCTCTAGGGGTACCTACAATAGCCTTTTTCTAGAGTTGTTTCTTTCCCATAACAACTACAAGTTGAACCTGTAGCTACTAAATATTAAGGATGGAAGTAATTGGAAGGAAAGATGTGTTATAGAAATATGAGCAATTTTTCTCAAAGTGATTCCATGTTATCCATTTTTGGTTTTTACCCCTAAATAAATAGTAAGTTGGTTTTCTATTTAGGCATTTTTTAATAGTTTTGGTAGTTAGTAAGCTAGTTTTCTCCCTAAAAACTACTAACAACATCCAAAAGGGTTTTCATTGTTGGATTTTTAATTTATTTTAACTATTTCATGTAGTAGAATTTTTATTTTTATATCTTGCTATGTTATCTATGAGTTTGAATAGTTAATGACTATGCAAAGATCTCAGTCTTCATGCTAGAGGATGGCTAGAATGTCTTCCTCTTCCTCTTTATCTGTTTGTTGGTTGGTTCTCCTTATGGCTGGTGAGATGTCATGCTAATCTAACATATCATTGAATCCATTTTGTAATTGTTTACATTTTCTATAAAATTCCTCCTAAGTGAGTGGATTTTTGTACAATTTCAACGTATGGCCATTGACTAGTAGATGGAATCTTACCAGATCAATGGTCTAGAGTTACACTACTCCATTGGCATGAACATGCTCAATCTCAAATGGACCAAGCCATCTAGTCTAGAGTTTGCCCTTGTGATCCTTGTATTTTGAATTAAAAATAAGGGCCTAATATCTTACATTGAATTGCATGGTTTTAATATACCTATCATGCCATCTAATCTACTACTACTATGCAAGTTCTATTTTATATAGTGCATGTTTTCTATATTTATCTAAGGCATTAATTTGTAGAAGCCTTTCTTTCTATGCTTTAGATATATCCATCCCAAGTTCTAGTGTTATTTGTAAGGTCTTGTGCTTAAATTTAATTGGAAATATAGGTTTATTCCCATAGACCAACTCATATGGGGTGAAGCCTGTAGTGGTTTTCCAAATGATTTTGTATGCCCACATAGCTTTAGGAAGTCTAGCCTCTCAATCCTTATGGGACATACTAACAGTCTTGCTCAAAATATTTTCTAACTCCCTGTTGGTGAATTCCACCTATCCATTAAACTATGGATGATATGGAGTTAATTTCTTATGTCTAATCTCATATTATTGGACTAGGGTGGTAATTAAACTAGCAATAAATTTTGGTCCTTAATTAGTGACTATTTCTCATGGCACATACTATCTTGTGAATATTTGTTTATAGAGGAAAGATTCCACCTTTTCATTCCTGGCATGTGTAAGAGCCTTTACTTCCACCCATTTAGTCACATAATCAATATATATAAGGATGTACTCTTTGTTATTTGATATTGGATCAAAAGGTCATACAAAGTCTAGGCCTCATTTGTTAAATGGTTTAAGCACCATTTGAGGCTATAAAGGAATCTCATCTAAATGTGTGGGTCTCCCCATACATTGACATATATCATAATGAGTTGTATAATTTATTGTATCTTGATGGATTGAGGAACAATAATACCCTATATTCAAGATTTTTACTACTATATGCTTGGCTACAAAGTGTCCTCCACAAGGTTCATCATGGTAAGCTTTAAGGATATTTGGAATTTCATCTTCTCTGGTACATCTTTTGATGATGGATTTATGCGTAATATAGAAAAGAAATCTAGATAACCAGGAATACTTGTCACTTTTATAAATCAAATCTCTTTTTTGTTTAGGAAGTGTTGTACAAGTAGCCTTTTTACAAGGTAGTTATCAATATCAGCATACCAAGGTGTGGTAATGGTGAGGGAGAATAGATGCTTATCTAAAAATGAGTCATCCATTTTGGTATCTTCTTGAGGGGATTGTATTCATAATAGGAAGTCAACCATGACATTGTCATTACTAGGTTTATCTACAATAGTTAAATCAAATTCTTGTAATAAAAGTAGACATCTTATCACTCTGATTGGGATAGTTGGTTTGTTCATAAGGTACCTAATGTCTTCATCATTTGTATGAACAAAGACTTGGTACCATATTATGTAGTGAAAAAACTTGTTGATAATATAAACCACTATTAAGAAATATTTTTTAGTGCTTGTGTAATTTAATTCTACTTCCTATAAGTTCTTTCTTACAAAATATATGGCATAGTTGACTCCTTTTTGTTTTTGGCCTAGCATAGCTCCCAAGGTAGTATCTGAAGAATCTATGTGAATATGAAAAGGAAGCTTCCAATCATGACCATGTAGAATTGGGATGGTAGTTAATAATTCTTTCAATTTCTGAAAGGTTGCATCACATGTAGGATTTGAAATGAATTAAACATCTTTATTCAGGAAAGTAAATAATGGTGTTGCTACTTTGTTTAAATTGTTGATAAATATTCTATAGTCATCAACATGTACTAGAAGTTTTTTGACATCCTTTTATTTTTGAGGTACAGGTAGATTTTTTATTATGCTTATTTTTGCAGGGTCAACATTGATTCCTTTAGTAGATACATGGTGGCTTAGGAAAATGCCTTTTGTCATTAGCATGTATCATTTATTTTGGCTTAAAGATAAATAGTTCTCCTATAGCATTGTATTACTTTATTCATGTTCTTTAGTTACTAATCAAATGTTTCTCCATAGAAAGTGAAGTCATCCATGTAGATTTCTACACATTCATTGGCTAGATCTAAAAAGATACTCAAGACAACCCTCTAGAATGTTGCAGGAGCATTTCACAACCCAAAAGGTAATATAATGTAAGCATAAGTACCCTAGGGATAAGTAAATGTGGTATTATCTTGGTCCTTAGGAGAAATTCTAATTTGGTTGTAACCATTAAAGCCATCCAAAATGGCAAACTATTTTTCTCCTATTAGTGTGTTAAACCCCTGATCAATGAATGGTAGAGAAAATTGATCCTTTTTGGTTGTTGTATTAAGTTCCCTGTAATCTATGCAAACATGTCACTCTTCATTTTTTTTGATAAAATTATCAATGGTTAAACCCATTCACCATTTTAGATGGGATATATAAACCCAATGATCAGGAGTTTCTGTATTTCCACTTTGACTATTTCTCTAAGAGATGGATTCATACTACATTGTAGTTGTCTAATTGGTTAGCACTCCTCTTTTATATATATGTGATGTGTGCATGTTTATAAGCTAATTCATTTCATATCCTCATAATCCCATGAAAAATTTTTCCTAGAGAAACTTCAGTTTGCTTTACAAGTTATTTCATCATTTATAAAATTTTCATGGATCTATTTTGGCTACATATATGAGGTATCAACTGATGGAATGTTTCTTTTACATATGCAATAGATTTATCTTTGTCTTATAGGTTAGTAAATGGGCACTTTATGCATTACAGGTTGTTGGGATCTTTAGGATAAGTCAAGTAATTATTCTAGAGAACATTTGAGAGAATTGTATCTTCCTCTTGATCATCTAAGGTGCATTCATGGTCTATGATGAATAAAATAATCAAGGGATTTTGCTTTTCCTCATATTATTCAACCCATAATATATGATCTAGTTCTAATGATGGTTGTGATGGAGGATAGAGGACCAACTTCTTAGTGTGGTTGCCATTGGATATCAACATGTTACTTGATCTATAGTTGATGAAGGAATTTGTTATGGTAAGCCAAGGTCATCCTAATATGAGAGGGTATCCACCCAAATTATACTTTGGTTGCAACATAATGAAATTTATAGGATACTCCCAAGAATCTATAGTAATGACAAGATCTTTAATAACTCCTTCTGGTCTTATTGTAGACCTATCAACCATTTACAACATTGTTTATGTGGGATGAATATTATTTATTTGTAATTTTTTCATGGTTTAAATTATAATTAAATTTATTATATCCCTTAGGTCCATCAATATATTAGACAATCCTAGTCATGGATTTGAACTATTACTACTGGGCATCCCGGATCTGAATATTTCTTTGGTAGGGTGTTTCCTAGCATAATGTATGCCAACTAGCCAATCACATGCACTGTATTAGGATCCTTATTCTTCTTTTCAATTTTATATAAACATAGGTCTCTTAAAAAATTGGAATATATGGGCACATCCTTGATGTCTTGGAAGATATGAATTTTAACACAAAGATTCTTGAGCTACCCTATGAAGTTAAATTTAGGCTGAGTTATGTGGCACTGAAGGCTAAGACATTCTAGAAATGGTGGGGTTACTTCATCAATGGCTTTATTTACTAGTTTGAAAATTGCATAAAGTGATGAAGGTGGGTTAGCATGATCATCTAGTGTTTCTTAAGTTATCTTCATTATTGTGGGTGGGGCTAGGGGTGTTATAACTCTTTTTGAATGTAGGTGAACTTTATTGATGTTCACAGTATATGTTAGGTATTGAACATGTTTAATACTAAATGTTGATTGCACCAACCTATTTTAAAGATTTTTTATGGGTTAAGAAGGGAGATAATTATGCTTGGGTGTAGCTTCTATATTGGGCATAAGATCATGAGGTTGTTTTTGCTTCTATGGAGGGAATCCTCCCTGATAGTTTCCCCATGGTTGATTGAGTCTCTAGGGCTACTGCCACTAGTTTGTGAGGGGTGGGCCTTGGGATGGTTTTCAATATTGTATCCAAGGTGGGGATACATTTTTTGGAGGCTTATAAGAGGTGTATAGGGGGATTTTCTGAGGTGGATACTATTTTGGATTGAGAGGTGGGATGTTCATCCATGGACTAGTCCAATTGGGAGTAGTATTTGTAAATTGTGAATTGAAAAGAGTAAAATTTGTAAAAGGTGTATTTTGTTCCATACCAAGAAAATATGGTCATTGAACCCATGGATTTATTTTAAAAATAGATAAAACTTGGCCCCCATCTCCTCCTACAACATGAATCTCTACTATTTCTAATTCTTTAGCTGTGATGTTAACTACTCTAGCTTGAACCTCATGACACCTACAGACTATCTTCTTCTTCTTGAAATTTGAACAATAGATGGTCAAAGCTTGATATAAGGCTACCTTTACTTTGAATTTTGTGAAATCTATCTATTTGGGTGGCCAAGTGATTAATGATATCCTATTTTATGTCTTGTAATAGGTTACTAATTTTAGATTTTGATAGGCCACTTGTGGCTATTAGTGGAAGCTTATTGCCCCTAACTTTGTTTATGGCAAATCTAGAATAATTTTTACTTATCTCTTTGATGTATTTGAATTTTATTTGGGAGATATCTCCCCCACTCATTATTTCCAAGGCTTCTCGAACTCATTTTAGGAATATGAGTATTATATGTTCTTCTCCTAGTGCACTTTGCATGAATTTCTATACACTAAACATGAATCATTCAATGTAGTCTTCCAAGGTCTCATCCTCTTCTTGAGTCATCTTGAAGATTTTATTTATTCTATAATTTATTCCTCATACATACTCATTATACTTAACTATAAACATATATTTCATGTCTTCCCAATTATGGATTGAATTACTACCCAGTCTCATGAACCAGTGAGGTGTTGAGTCTTTGAGGGTGGCAAGAAAAAGTTATAATTTTTGTGCATCTTGCCTATAGTCATAGATTCTATAGAGGATATAAAATTCAAACAAAAAATGTCTTGGTCTTTTGATATTGTACCTCTAAAATTGGGCATGGTTAAGGGCAAGATATTTTTCATTTGTATTATGCCCGTTGCATCTGAAATAGAAAATTCAAACGTAACTATGTTTGGAGCCTTGTTATCTTCTAAAAAATCTCCTCCATTCATGATGGTTTTTATTATGATATGGATACTAAATGTACTTAGGATAAAATCCTCAAATTTTGTATTAGTCCCTTGGTCAACATGATAGTAAATGTTTATCTACTGATCTACAATCTTTCTACTAGATGAAAAGTTTGAAGATTCTCTTGAGCTTTCTTTGATTTGTTCAAGAAAGCCCTATTAGAATGCTATTCTGGTGTTACTCTTTGGAGTATTTATTTCATGTATTTCTTCCCCTTCATTTCTCTTTATTAACTCAACTAATGCTTCCTCCACTTCTATTTTCTTTTTCAAAGCCAATAGTACTTCTTCTGTAAGCTACCTCCTTTAGTTTGTAGTGTTCCCTTCTTCAAGAGCCCTCTGACTTATGGTATATATTTCAATAGGATTACTAATTACTATAAGTACTTGTGGTTCTTTCTTGGTAGTAACTTGTGGCTTGTTTATTAGGAATCTCCCTCAAGAATCTCTTTATCTCTACATAAATGTTGAGCCACTCCTTCAGTTGTCCTGTCCCTTCCTACACAGGGTTAGTTTTTTTTCATTTTGTGTTGTAGGGGTTGTTTCAAAATGATTAGAAATAAAATGAAAAAAATTAAATAAAAAATAAAAAATGAATGAATGAAAAAATCAAAACAATAATATTTGAAATTTTATCTCTAGAAAGTATTAAAGTTATCTAATGAAAGCAGGAAATGAAAGAAGGAAAGTTATTCTAGAAAGTAGGAAATGAAAGCAGTAAAATTAATATAGGAAGTAGGAAATGAAAATAATAACATTAATATAGAAACCAATATTTGAAAACCTCCTTGACAATGATGAAAAAATGTTGTTTATACTTATTACTTATAATACTAGATTCTTAAATTTACTTAACAATAATTATCAACCCAGGGTACGTAGGCTTTTCAAGGATGTCGGTACTATATATGTATTATTGATTCATAGGATAACTTAATTGTTGGTTTTAGTATAATGAACTTATATTGATTTAACCATCTATATATACAATGAACTTATTATAATAGAATGCAAAAATTATTCACACTTACGAGTCACACATGCCTCACACTTCATATAATCAAATTAGTAATGAAATCAATTGACACAACACACTTAAATCTAAGAAGGGTCAGGATCTTAGCTAAAACTCCTTTTGAGGGTGGCCTCCTCATTCAGAATTGAGTTCTAATCCTTCTCTAAGAGACTTATAAAATATTCTTATAGAATCAACCTTTTCATTGTTTAGATCTATAGTAATTAAAGATTGCTATAGTAGATTACAATAGTCTAGAAATCAAAATGCAATTACTTTCTAAAATTACATCATCCTTAATATAATCTAGTATCTATCATTAAATACATAAGTAAATTTATCAGTTCTAACCAAAAACACTAAACTAGGAAAGGTACAAATAATTTGTAACTAACCTAGTCAACATTTAGGTGGCTAGTAACTTAAAGTTACTTGTTTTTAGGCCTGACTGGGTAAATGACTATAAATGTTGCTTTGTTATTTTTCTTATTTTTTTCCATTCCATTATCCTTGTCTTATTCATCCTTTGGTAGCACATCCAAGTTTCACTTCATATGAGGGGTTCGTATAGCTATTATAGAGGATCCTCTTTAATCATTTACTTTTTTTCTAAGACAGATGGATGTGTCCTTAAAATCCAATTAATTATTATCATAACAATGGTTTATTCTGTGGATTGGTTGTGGGCTCTTATAGGTGCAAGCATGTAGTTGCTATGGAAAACTTATAGGTGGAAAGCATGAAGTTTGGTAGTTGTTACAGGTAACCTATAGGTGAAATCTTGTAGTTTCTATGGGTAACATATAGGTGGAAACCTTGTAGCTTGAAAATTATTATAGGCTAGAAGCCTTTTTTGTTGTGGGCTTCTCTTTAAGTGTTGTGACCAAGCAAGATTCCTTAAATCTTATTTTACCCTCAAAATGTCTATTAAATAAGGTCACACAAGTATAATCTAATCAAATAAAAAGCATCATTAATCCATAACACAACATGTATATATTAATGCACACATATAATCATTCATTTACATAAGTCATTGATATTTCTAGGGATTTATATAGGTAAAATATATATAACTGGGTATGGATGAGGCTATAAACAGAGCAATTAGTGACCTCATAAAAGAGCTCAATGCCTACATTTATAGGAAGAAAAAAATCTAGGGAGATAAATTTTGGCATTGATGAACTCAATTCCACTTAGAATAATAGTTATAATCACCTTATGTTTATGCTCCTTAAAAACTCTCAATTGATCAAGGCCACCTCCAAAACAATTGCAACAGTCACACCATTCTTAATCCCAATTCTCCTTATATTGATGCTCCTTTAAAAGCTCTTAATTTATTAGGATCTATTACAAAACACACTCTTTACTAGAAGCTCAAGCATACTATATATTTTGGACACGTATAGTCATCTCATTTTCTCTCATAAGTTTGATTTCAATGTTGGTCATTGATCCTTAACCTAGGCTTCATAGATTAAGACACTTGTCACCACCATGTGCTTTTTATGGATTAGTTATTAGCTCCATTTGGTTAGTGTTCTTGAGCCATGTAGTATCCTCACATTTATCATTAGCTTGGTTGACCCTTTGACCTTATGTGCATCATCAATCTTCATGACCCATTGACCTCATTGATTTCCACTCACCATTAGATATGCTTTAGGATTTCATGATATTGACACTCTTTAACAATGTGTTAAGACTCGGGAATATTTAAATCAAAATAGTTACTTTATGATGCTTGAGATTGACATCCTCATACATGTCACCTTCTACCAAATTACTCTTACATGACGTTTCAATGATAATCTAGTTCCTCTAGTGTTTAAGTTAGTCATTTTTCTTTAAACCAAGGACACTATAAGGCATACAAAATAAATCTAAGGCAATGGTCATCAAATATTTGAATGACAAGGGTTGATATTTTGTCTTATGAAGTCAAAATGTTTTTAGATTATGATTGAAACTATGTGGAATTGAAATAAAGATGATCAAATTATTCTTTCCATCCTTTCTAAGTTGGGATTTGACTATTATGTCTTCATTTCTACCTTCCATGTCACTAATTATGACCTTGGAGCTACATAGACCATGTCATCCTTGGATGAATTTACTATTGACTTAACTTCGGAACAAGATAAGATTATTCAAATAGGTAAATTGAAGTCCTTCAAATCGTATGCCTTAATTGTCAGTAATGATAAATAGAAGGCTTCTAGTAAAAAAGGAAAATAAATAGAATAAGAAAAACCTAAAGAAAATAAATGGCTAAAAATCTGATGCTAAGTCTAAAGCATCAAAATGTTCCTCCTCTTTATATGGTAAACCCAAGAAAGAGTGACTCACATGGACCTATTACAAGTAATCTAGGCATTATGAATCTAAATTCATAAAGAAATAGATTGACCAACTAACTAATATTTTCAAGAAGCATAATATTAGTGTCCTGAATTATTCCAATCATAGTTCATCAATATAGGAATCTTCTAATGACAAAGATATTAAGAAGGGAAAAGATAAAGTAAAAATACATATTACAGTTGCATCCCAACCTTTCACATGGGTTATTGATTCTAGTGCATCGCACCACATGGATTCATCATAGGACATGTTCACATACTTGGAGCCTTGTTTGATGCCTTTCATCTTATTGGGTGATGATACTTCCACTAAAGTTAGTGGGAGTGAATATGTTAAAGTAAATGATGAGACATTTCAAGATGTTTTATTTATTCTCTTTTTATACACCAATCCCCTATCTATTAATTAGACCACTCATTGATTTATGCAAGAAATTTTAGTTCAAACCCAATTTATTGGTTATTAGGGAAGTGGATAATGACTCCATTATTAAATTTGGGAAGTAAAATCACCATTCATTATTGTATACTTTCTCACATTTTTATTCTAATTAACCCTCTACTACACTACTCACTCATTCAGATGGGGTGAGTAAATTTTAACATGAGTGATTTGTCCATGCCAACTATCACTACATGGAACAATTCCATCATCATGATATGGTTTTAGGGTTTCCAAGAGTTCAGTTTTTTGATGGAGTTTTATAAGATTGTATAATTAGTAAGCATTTTAAAGAGAAGTATGACAAGGAAAAATCATAGAGAGCTAAACAAATATTTGAGTTTATCCATAGTGAATTATTGGCCCATTTTCAAAACCTTCATTCAATAGGAAAAAATACATGCTTACTTTTATTGATGAAATTTTGAGGCATAATTGGGTGTATTTTATTAAACATAAATCCAATGTGTTTGATAATATCTAGGACTTCAATTAACTTGTATAAAAATATTCAAGTAAATCCATCAAGATTTTGTGCACCAACAATGGAGGTGAGTATGTAAGTAACCATTTTGAAAAATTATAATTTTTAGAGGGGATTAAAATTAATCACATAGCTACATATAGTCCTTAGTATAGTGGTGTTGTAGAGAACAAGAATGGGTCCTTGAAGGAAATTGTCAATTGTGTGCTACACTCCAAGTCTCTTGCACCTTAGTATTAGGCCAAAGCCATCAATTGTATTTGTTACATCCAAAATAGAGTTATTCACAAAGAATTGAAGGGAATCACTCCTTTTTATTCTTGGAGTGGTAATAAACCCATAGTAAATAACTTTCATGTGTTTGGATCTCCTGTTATGGCCTTTATTTCAAAGAAGAATTATAAGGCTATGGAACCTTAGAGTTAGCCTTGCATCTTTGTTGGATATCCAAAGGGTGTTAAGGGATACATTATTATCCATCCCATCACTCATGAATTGTTTATTAAGAGGAGTTTATATTTTAATAGGGTATTCAAGACTCCACATATGACACTTATCCCTCTTTCTTGGACAGTCCAGGATTTGATGAAATTTTAGATGATTTAGATCCATCTGAGTAGCTTCATGATGATCTAGACTCTTATTATCGTTATAATGATGAGATTAGTTATGAGTATTCCCATATTCCTTATCATATAATATATTCAAAGGATGAGAAATATTCTCATGAATATCTGATCATTGGTCCTCTATGGGCTACATAGATAGTTCAAAGTGCTAGCCAATGGATTAGAGATCCATCAAACACCATACAAATCCATTCATAATTACATAATACCCCACACAAATTCATTACATTTAATTTTGATCCATAGTCATTTCATGAGGCACTAATAACTCCTAAGTGGGATACTAATATGGAAGAGGAGTATGGTTCCTTGCTAATAAAGAAAACTTGGGATTTAGTCCATCTTCCTCAAGGAAGATTTTTTTTCAATATATAAGGATGTACCAGAAAAATTATAGATAATGGGTCTATAGAAAAGTTTAAAGAAAATTTGGTAGCAAAGGGTTTTCATTAGGTACCTACCTTTGACTATACAAAGACATTTGGCCTAGTTACCAAAATAAATTCAATCTAACTCACTCTTACCATTATCATAACACATCATTGAGATGTTCATCAGATGGATGTAAAGAGTGCCTTTCATCATGATGACTTCAAAGAGGAATATACATGTATCAAACATAAGGATTTTTTAAATATTCTTCCTTAGTTTTTAAACTTCTAAAATCTATCTATAGACTCAAACAAGATCCTCGATCCTGATATGCCAAGATGGACTCCTTTATTTTTTCATTTGGGTTCATTAAATACCATTTTGATCTGAATGTCTACATTTCTTATCAAGATGAATCACTATTGATTCTATTTATCTATGTGGATGACTTATTGATCATAAGAAGTTATTCATCCACCATCAAAATAGTGAAAACTACTTTGTCTGATAGGTTCTTAATGATTGACCTAGGCTTGTTGCATTACTTCCTCAAGATCAAAGTTTCTTAATCTAATTCTAAGATCACTATATCATAATATAAGTAATCTCTTTATTTTATATTCATATTTTAATAATATTAATTGTAAGTTAGATATGAATCTTTTTCTATCTAGTGTGAAGCTTGAGGCTGATTTTCCATCTCCTTTGGTTGATGCTACCTTTTATTGACAGCTTATTGGCAGTCTTGTCTACTTTACACATGATAGACTTGACATTTAATATGTAGTGGGCATGGTATTTATATTTATGTAGGAAACACATGAAGTATATTATAAAATAGCTAAGTGGATTCTCCACTTCATTCATGGTACTCATAGTTTTAGAATTCACTATGGAGTAGGCATTGACATTGAATTTATTGGTTATATAGATTTAGATTAGTTTGGATATATTTAGAATAATAATTCTTATTTATGATATAGTTTCTCCCTTGATTCATGTCCAATTAATTGGTCAAAAAATAAACATAATGATATTTATTTATCTTTTACAAAGGTAGACTACAAAGGAGCATTTAATGTTATCACTAGGGTTATTTGGTTGTAGGAGATTCTCATTAAATTTGGCATCTAGTTTTAGTGACCAATAGTCATATTCTATGATAATAAAATCACAATATATATTCATAGGAATATGTTCCTACATGAATAGATTAAGGATATCAAGATTCATATGAATTTCATTTAGGATATCATCTATGAATAATTAATTGATCTTGTATACATCTAGACAATGGTGTAAATTGTCAATATATTCACCAAGCCCTTTATTAAGATCAAGTATCTTCATTTGTGGGTTCTTTTTAAGGTTTGGGTAGTTCCAAATTCTTAATCATCTTGAGGATCATCTCTATGTACTTAGGTATTTCATTAAGCCTTTGTGTTGGGACCCAATTCTTCTACCCACCTAAGCTATGCTCAAGGCGGGGTGTTGGTGTAGGATTTTTTCCATTATGTGGTTTTACATACATGATCTAATTAGCTTTATTAGGTTAATAATAGGTCATTAAGGGAAATGTACTTTAAGTCATTTTATAATTGAGAGTTGAGTTAATTACCTTTTTAGGTGACCTAATTCCTCACTATATAACCCACCTTCCTATGTAATTTTTAGTTATTAAATATTAATGCAACATTTTGTTGAGAAGATAAGCTTCTTCATTTTTGATTTGTCCTTCAAATTTCACTACTTGATATAGATTTAGCTTCATGCATTAAAACTTATCTAGTATAATCTTATATTATGTCCTAATTCGATAGGCATGGATTATGATCATTAAGTCACCCTTAGTGATCAATTGATCTAGTTCATAGTAGGCATCCAACTCAGCTCCCAAAACCAAGGCCCAAGGATCTACTTCATTTTTCATATCATCCACCAATTTAAGAGAAGTTGTATGGATAAGAAAAATTAAAAAATATTTAATGATGCATCCAATGCTCAAGGACCCATGGTTACCACATTAGGGTTAGCATGAATGACCCCATTAAAGTTTAATTTAAACCACCTTGGGGGAGGGGTAATACACTCCACATTGTCTTTCATGTTTTGACTTGGTTTCAAAAGCAATGCCCTATTAATGAGGGAAATAATATTAATTTTATTATTTAAACTTAAAAAATTAATATTTAATATTATTATAATAATAGTTAACATTTAATATTGGTATAATAATTTAATGTTTTAAATATGAATTTTTAATTATTTCTTAACTTTTCATGGCATATTAAACTTTTAAAAATACAACATTTTGATTGTAGGATAAATTCAAATGCAACATATTTAAAATTTGAATATACCACCCTATTAATTTATTTATACATATTTGAATGGGGCCCATCAACCTAAGCTCTGCATTTTAAAATTTTTTAAATGTTTCATTTTAATTTGAGTAGTAACATTTAATGTGGCACATTCAAATTTTGAAAATTTCATGGTCTGAATGGAGTGGGATTTCTTTATTAGACAATACAATATAATTTTTTTTACAAAAAAATGAAGGGTTTAATTATTCATTTTTTTCAATAAAATCAAATATGTCACCACCCTACAAGCTATGGAACCCATTGCACTGTGTGATGTAGGTCATGTAAATCCAACCACTATCATGAATTCTAGTTTAGTGTATAATATAGCCCCCTAGCATATGGTATCACCTAAAATACCCTATCATTGCTACTCACCATTACTACCCAATGCACATTGAAATATGTCACCATTTTCATGTTATTTATTACCACACCCTTTCTTATTATGGTCTGAGTTTGGTGTTTATGTATGTTGTTAAACCTGATTTTGCTTATTATTACTCCTCACCCACTTCACACTTATAAGGACTTAATAAAAAAGTCTAAAATATAAAAATACATCCCTTTTAGTGTTCCTTGCACCATCACCACCTAGCTCATCTTGAAATCTTTTACCATTTGCATTTTTTATATTACATATCCCTTCCCCTCCACTTTGCCATTAGTTAAGCTCTTCGAGAAATCAAACATCTCTTCCCTGCACAACTCATTGCCACATTATATGAAGGAACACATGGGGGAATTGATATTAGTTAGTTGAAAAAGAAATGCACTTTCATTTCTAAAATGTAACAAATAACATGAGATGGAGCATGAAATTTACAATAGTGATGATTGGAAATAATTATAGACATGTTTATATAAAATTTATGAAATATATGAAACCATTTACAACATGGATCTTTCATTTAAGAAGACATTGTTTTGAATTCTCTTATTCACATAGAATTTACACAACCAAGTTTTCATTATTCTATGTTTCATTTCCACTATGTTTTCTGTATTTATAATTATTTTGTTACAAATTCAACTCAAATATTTATTTGTATATACACCTACCAATAAAAGACTCATTTTTGGTGTGATTTATACTATTATAATTATTCTGTTACAAATTTAAGAAAACATTTTATTTTGTACATGAATACTAATAACAAATTCATAGGAATAATTTAAAAAAAAATTATATGTATTTATTTTTAGTCTTTAAAGAATACATTTGATAGATGAGTACATGTACTTTATAGAATTATAATTTATTGTAGATTCAATTATTCCTTATTTTTTTTTATTAAATACCAATTTTTCTTAAAAAATTTAAATTTTATATGTTGTAAAATAGGTTCTGCAATATAGAGTAGTAAATATCTACTTTTTATTTATGTTTATTCTTGTTCCCTCTCAAGGAATCCAATATAAAAAAATGTTTTTTAAATAATATAAACATTGTATTACCTTTTCAACATTAATATAATTTGAAAATATGATAACCTTTATCAAATTTTAAAATATTTAACTATTTTTTATGTTGAAAATAATGCATACATTAATTCTTTATATGATTTTAAATATTAACTCTCTTATTTGTGAAAAATGATACATAATTACATACCTTTATCTATGATAGAATAATAATAATAATAATAATAATAATAATAATAATAATAATAATAATAATAATAATAATAATAATAATTATTATTATTATTATTATTATTATTATTATTATTATTATTATTATTATTATCATTTAATTGCATTTACAATTTTGGTCCTTGCACAATCTTTAAAATTCTATACAAAAAGAATATAATTTTTCATAATTTAATTTTTTAATTAAATATTTCATATTCCTGAAAAAAGTTGAATGTCTTTTCAAGAAAAATAGTTCATTAGAATTTTATAGAATGAATGTAAGCCCATTTTTAGTGTTTTTTTTTATATTGGTACATTGAAAAACTTAATGAATTTAAATCCTAATAATTGTTTCTCACTCAATTTTTTAAAACATTTTGCATCTTGAGATCTTATGAATTTAATCCCTAATATTTTTTGTTATAATTTATAATATATATCTAGATACAACACAAAATAAAAGAGGTGACTGTCCATTAAAAAAAAATGATAAAATAAACTTTCTTAAAATGGGTGGCCACCCATTTTCTAATTTTTATTAATTAGATAATTGAGTAAAAATTCACACCAAAAGGTGGCCTCCCATTCTAGAAAATTTGGTCTAACCAAATTTTATAGAATGGAAGGCTGCCTATTTTCAAATTTATTTAACTCGAGAATATATAAATTTCTTATTCAAATTAAATCATTCCTAAAAATGTTCTTATAGTGGACATCCATCCACTCTAAATGTGAAACATTATAAGCATAATGCAAACAAATGTCAATCTTTAGAGTGGGTAACCACCCACTCTAAGATATTTTTGAATATGGATTCATTTAAAATATAAAGATTCATTCTTATGTATAACAACAATAAATTTAATAAAACATGTAAACAATAACACATGAAGTGAAAATAGGATAAGTGTCATTGTTTTCACTATACCTAAATTGGTTTGCATTTAGAGTGGAGGGATAATGCCAATAGGTTGATTTACACTTATTTGAACAATTTGTACAATGGTTTTCATTTAGAGTGGGTGGACACCCATTAAAAGATATTTCTTAGAATAAAACTTGTTTCAAATTTAGAGTGGAGTCATAATGAAGATATGTCAATTAACACTTTTTTGCACAATCTATGCAATGGTTTACATCTATAGTGTATAATCATCTACTCTAATATATTTCCCAAATGACAATTGGTTCACATTTAGATTGAAGGTATATTAAAAATATTAACCAAGTGTCATTATAATAAAGATACTATAGTGGGTATTCACCAACTCTAAGTTTTAACTATTGCATGTGTAACACAAATAGGACAAGTTACATTTGTTTTCACTAATTTTAATTTGCTTCACATTTAGAGTGGGGTCATAGATAAAATAGGTCAATATATATTTGTTTACACAATACATAAAATGATTCACATTTATAGTGGGAAACCACCCACTCTAATAAATTTCTAAAAATGAATTCAATTCAAATATAAAACTTGGTTATTAGGTCTATAAATAATGCAATTCAACATAAATTATGAACAATTTCAATAGTCATGAAAATAGTACAAGTATGATTATTTTACTATCGCTACAATGGTTCTCATTTAGAGTGAATAGTTTCCTACTCTTGTATATTTCATAGGATGGATTCATCTAAAATATAATGCTTAGGTCTTGGTTCAAATAGGAAAAGTAACACTTGTTTACAATACACTTGCAATGGTTCAAATTTAGAGTGGTCTAAGAGAATTTGAAATTAGGATTCATTTTGAATATGTAATTGAGATATAACACAATGGTTCATCTTTATATAATATGACCACCCACTCTAATAAATGTCATACATTAAAATAATTTTGAGCATGAATCTTATGTCTAATGAAAAGTAAATTCAATAATATGTGTGAACCATTGCACATATAATGGTTCACATTTAGAGTGGGTGACTGCCCACTTTAAAAACATTCATAAGTTATGAATTTTAGGTATTACATGATAAGAATACGTGTGAATGATATTATGCATATTAATCTTAGGTATTATGTCTTAACAATATATGTTTTCCATTTTTTCTCTACCATTCCTATCATATTCAAAATGAATCCAACCAATAAATGTGAAACATTGCATATATAGTGCAAACAAGTTGTAATAAATTTTTAAAATGAAAAAATATTAGTATGTGAGAGGCATGGATTTGTTCCTTGTCATGAATTAACATTTCTTAATCAAGGTGCTAAAAACCTTGTTATTTTAAGTTTCCATCCTAGTTAACAAAATAATGAATTAATTAATGAATTAGTGTAGTATGAAGAACCTAACACTTATCCTTATCCTTATTGATTAAATTCATGTAAATAATAGATTTTAGAATATGGGATTTTATGAGACCCCACTAAAATATTTTTTAATCATGTGTTTATGAAATAGGATATCATACATACCCATTATGACATGGGATTAGGGTCCAATGTAGTTATGTGGAAAAATAAAATATATTAATTTGAAATAATGGCCTTTTGAAAAAAAATAGTGTTATGTAATTCATTAGTGGGTAGCCACTCAAATAAATTTCATAGGATGAATTAATTTGTAATATAAAGTGTAAGTCTAATGAAAATTAAATTCAATAATAAATGAGAACCAATACACCTATAATGATTCAAATTTAGAATGGGTGACCACCCACTTTAATAACCTTAATAACATTGATTCATTTTGAATATAAATATTAGATATTACATATTAACAATACTTTTGAACCATATTAAAAATAATATGATTGACACTTGTGTGAACTATGCCTACAGTGTATCATGATTATACCTAGTTGTCAATGAATCTAAATGTGTCATAGGTATATTGCACACAAATGACAACATTCTTATTTCCACTATTGTCAACATGTATGACCTAATATTAATATTCAAAATGAATCCAACTAATAAATGTGAAACTTTGTAGGCATAGTGTAGATAAGTTATAGTCATCCTAATTATCCAAATCCATTATCAAAATTATTTATTTTATACCTAAGCTTCACATTAAAAATGAAGCAACATATGCAATTTCTTAGATTGTGTCATTGTAGAATTAGGGTTTATAAACTATGGTTTATAATTTAGGGTCTATTGATTGTGTAGTAAGATGTATGATTGATGTTACATGGTTAAAGGATTATGGTCCCTTTTATTTAATTATTTAGTAAATAATACACATAATAATTAATAAATGAGAAAAATTATAAATTTTTTAGTGTGAATAAGCTTTTTAATAAAAACTTTTTTTTTAGTCCTAATGTACATTTTTTTGAAACATGTACTTTCATGGCCTTAATGTCACATATAAAGTGTAATAATCATTAAATTTGATGTAATTTTCTCTAAATCAAGCATTTTTTGTTGTTATTGAGCTCATAATTACACTCTATAATCTAAACAGTCCATATTTGTTTATAACATATTTTCCCTAAAACTTTTCCAAATAAATGTTTTTTATCTAGCGGTCAAATTATGCCACTATAATTATAAAAATGAAATAAGTGGTTTATTTTTATGTATTTGACTTGATCAATGAATAATATTTTGACTAATTTATAAAGACACAACATGTATACAAATTTTAACTATTATATTTCTTAACTACCTCTACTATAATCATTTCTTAGTTTGGTAAGAACACCCTCTAAGTTAGAAATTTCATTGAAATCCAATAATCAAAACAAGATGAATTATTGTTAATAATACATGCATGAATGTTTTTATATCAAATTTTATAATGAACAATTATAGTTAGAGAATGAATAAATGTGAGGCATTGACAAATTAATGGTTTTAAATGGTATAATTTAAAGGCCCAATCACATAGTATGTGAGAGGGCATAGTTTTATTACTTGTCATGACATTAAAATTTGTTATTTAGGATGTGAATAACCACATTATTACAATTTTATATCTTAGTTAATTAATTGATGAATGATTTTACTAATGTTCATGAAACCTACTATGTAGAACCAAAACTGGTAGTAAGGGTGCTCCATGCCAAAACCATGGAATATCCCGATTATGTTTATGTCATATCCATTCCATTTTTTATGTTGTATATTATACTACAAATATTTATCAAAAACATTGTCTAACATATTATCTTCAAATAATATCATTAAATCATCTTCTTACTTTGTTAAAATGTGTCCATAATTTGATAACTCCATGATGTGGTGCCATTATATCTCCACCATCCTCATGTTATACGTTATAAAGTTACTTTTTAATTCCTAATGTACATTCTTTAGATCATGTAATTTCACGGAATGTTTTTGTATATAGAGGGTAATATATATAGAGTGTAATAAATGCTAAATCTAATGTAATTTTTATATTATGTATATTATTTTTATGTTAGGGTTCTTATAATGTCCCTTAAGGTAAAATGGACTCCAAGGACCTTTTTTACACTCCAATTAATATTTCCATCCAAATCTTATCATAGAATTTTCATTTCCACTTAGATACATACTAGACATTATCATATTATGATTTCTAATATGAAGATGCTTGGTATGAAGACAACGTATAAATTTGAATGGATTTAAGCTTTAAATTACAACCATTAAAAGATAAAACAACATTAATAGCCTCAAACTTATCAATTTTTTTCAAAACTATGAAATACTAGAATGAGAAGAAACAAGGAAATAATAATAAACCAATCCATTTATGTTTTTCAACACATATTTCACATGGTAAGCATAGACACCTAAAATTGGCCACAACTGGCTTTCAACCAGACTTCAAACTGATTACTACAACCATTGTAAGTTAATCCTATGAATCACTGAACGTCCCAAATTTGCTTGTGTATCATTAATAAAATTTTATAACCATGTTGAGACATCCCTAATTAGGGTATTATATCATATGCAATAATAACCTATCATGGATTCATCCCTAATCATCTTGTGCCATCACAACTATCAATTTGGCCTATGGACCTATTAAGTAGGACACTTGCACACTTAAATAAATCTTAAAAGAGTTAAAAGGCTAATCAAAATCAATTAAAAAACTAAACAATATTAAATACCTAGTTGAATTACCATTTGAAATTAATGAATATCTAAAATAGGAAATTTAAAAATTAAAAATAACCTAGCCTTTCATCATTGCCTTTATGAGTTATCAAGCTCTTTGAAAGTATCCTAAAATATATAATTTTGAGAGCCATGCCTAGTAATTACAAATTTTAATTGCTTGAAAACTATTAACTCTATTAGAGTTAGATTTAACTCACCTAGGTTTAGTTGAATGCATTACAAGCCTTAACTCAACCCTAACTCACCTTGGGTGAGAGTTACTTCCTAAGGTTATAAATACAAGGCCATAACTCTTCATTTCTAAGATTGGATATTGTAGAGTTATTATGCAGGATTTATTGCATAGAGCTCATACAAGTAGTGTTATAATGCCAAAATTTTAAGCCAAGCCACATCAAATCCATGGTGCCAAGTAGAGAAGGAGCCAACAAGCTTCATTGCCAAAAAAATATTGATGCACAAACTAAGCAAGCCACTCAACAAAGCATTTGGAGCTCCTAAGGAAGGTAAAAGAGATATTTTATTTTATGTTTTTGTTGTGCTTTCATCAGTGTTTATTAATAATCTCTCCATGGTATCTAAGCTACGAGTGTAAGTGTTAGTGTGTTTATTTGATTTTTATTGCTTGAAATAACATAATACTAACCTCCCTTCTTTGATTCCCATGATCACATAATGGCACACTTGATGGGACTTACATACCATAAACTTTCTCCTAAAGCCTTTAAGAACATTATACTAATGATTTTCATGTAAAAATTTAAGCTTGTTGACCAAATCAAGTGAAAATTGGAGGCTAAGGGACATTTTTATAGAAGTTTCCCTATATAGTCATGGTTTTGATCTTTGGATTAATGATATTTTTGTAGTATTTTAATTCACATAGTCATGGTTTTGTTTCTATTTATACAATTTTATGTCAAACTATCAAAGTTTCTACTAACTATTTCCTACCTATAAGATAATTTGTGATATTTCAATATCATGACTCTAAAATTCATGATATCACAATAACATGACTTTTTAAGTCGTGATATCACCAAAAAATAAGTGATATTGCATCAAAATGCTAGCAGTTTATGCTAACCTTTTGGGTTAAGTTGTAATATTGTGACCTTTAGAGTAGTGATATTGCCTTGTCTTTAGCAATTTTTAAGTTAGAGTAGTAATATTAAATTTTTTAATTTATTTTCCTATAAGTTGTGGTATTGTGTTGACAATTGCATTTTTTTAGAGTGAGTTACGATTTAGCTTTGTGTTCTATGGTTTTGCATTGTGTGTAAACTCGAGAAAAAGATTTGGAAAGAGACTTGTTCATCCCTGAAGTGCTTCTAAAAACAAGAACTTTCTAATGTGTTTTGAAATATGAAAAGGCTATAAGGAGACATTTAAAACAATTATAACTTGCAAATTTCACATTTTAAATTGGTGTTTTAATAATATTTTTATTCAAATCATTTTTGTTTTGTCTAAATATTTTTCAAAAAATGCTGAGGGGGCCCAAATTTCATAGCATGCTTCATTTTGGTGCACTAAAATTAATTTTCACACTTAGTTATATGCTCTTAAAATTTGTTTGTTTTATGCTTATTTGTTCAAAGTTATTGGTTTAAGCAAAATGATTGATGCATGTATGCTCTTCCCCCGTCCACTTTAGGTAATTTAGGTGACCAAAATTTCTCATTATTTTCCTTAATCACTTTAGTTTAAAATAATGTAAATAACATCATTAAGGCCCTCCCCAAATCCATATGATTTCAGTGACCCAAATGCTACACTAAACTATTTTCAACTATCTTTTAATTTCATGCATTTTGGCTTGTGAATAGGAGTTCATCGCCTCCTCACAAGTTATATATGGAAGCATTGACCCAAGAATTCATCTTCAAACATTATTTTAACCCCAATCCATAGTGGGGTATATAAATTGATGGTGATCTACTAGGATGCTTGTTTTAGTGGTTAAAAAAACTTCATTAGTAGTAATCCACCTCAGACCATAGGGGAAACTCAGACATCATAGTGTCATACTACAATGAGCAAGTGATAGATGTAGTGGTTGTGAAAAGGACAAGACCTTTTCACACCAAGTTGATTGATGCATATCTAATTAACATGATTACATCTTTAGTGTTAGCCACACTTAGGACCATCTATAAATTCATAAAAATTGATAGTTTAGAATAGCCCAACTTGTTGTAGACATAATGTTGATGAAAGGCAAGTATCCTAAAGTTCCATGTCACAATAAAAACTCTTGTAAGAAGAGGGGGCCTAAACCCCTACTTTTCATGCACTTTTATTTTTGGATTAACACTTAAAATCCTCCCAAGAGTGAGTATATTGATAGAATTTGATAGGATGTTACACTTAGGTGTTTTATGTCATTTTATCATTTCTTGCATGGTTTTGAGTCTAAAATATCTATTTTTGTTTATCATGCCACATCAAAAGCCAAGTCTTATTCATACATCACTCCTTTGTTTGAGGAGGTATTATGCCACCAATTTGACACCATAAATTTGCCATAGTCTTTTGACAAATCTTGTTTATGTGCATCATTTGATTGAAAAGGGTGTCATTATGCTACCCAATTCATACCAAAATATGTGCTTAAGTTTTGAAATAAACCATTGATCATACCTTTATATCATGATAATGTTGTTATGCTACTCAAATCATTTCATATACTTTTTTGCCTTATGTCTAAAGTTCAAATTTATAAAACCAAAGCTATGTGTGCCTTTCGGGTCTATACCTAGTGTCTTTATGTTATTCATATTTGTTTAAAGAAGCCTTGTTTTCCTAAGTTGAGTTTGAAATTAACCTTGCCAAGTTTAAATCCAAATATTGATTGATTTCTACCTATGTCTTATGTAATTTTGGCCTAAACATCGATCTTTCTCTTTTAGGTTGAGTAACTTAGGTTAATTCCTTTATTCAATTTAAAAAAAATTGTTTGTGCCTTTACTTGAGAGAAATAGCATATCTTCCATTTGCCTAGAGTTGCATGCCTTATAGCAATTGACCAAGTTTATGTTTAAATCTGAGTGCCTAGTTTATGCCAAAGTGTTTCAAATTTGTTAGATTAAATCTCATGCCTTGTTTTATTTAAAAGTCTATATTTTGTTCCTTTTCTAAAAGACCTAACACATGCCTATTTAGAGCCTATCTTTTGTGACTTCTTTTTCCAAAAGACCTAGCAACTTTTATTTATTTATATTAGAATTGTTTGGAACACTTTGTACCTATAGTTTGGCATTTTGGTTTTTATTTCATCCACTTGAATTTTATGTGTAAGATATTTAACATTATATATTATACATTAGAATATTTTGTACCAAGTTCTAGTGTATGATTTTTGGAGGTACGTCTCCATTCCTTTGACCAAATTAGACCAAGTTTGAACCATTTATCTGTTGGACATTATTTTAAGAGTTTATAGAACTCTAAGCTTTTTTTCAAAACATTCATCATTTATTTGAATATGTCTCACTATACTCATATTAGAGCCATGTACAATCCAAGATATGATAATGTGGTCACACAAGATTAATTTGTTCAATACCCCTATGGTAAAAATGTAGTTCATGAGATATATCCTCATACACCTTATAACACTCAATGTGGGGAACAAAACCAAGATCATTTAGCTCACTATTTGATAAACATGCTTCGATATTCAGAGTAGGAATAATAAAAAATAATTCAATACCTAGCTAGCATACCTTTGATTGTAGACCAAGTTCACTAACAACCATACTACATTACGATGCCATCAACATATGACCCATATTTGTTTGATCTCCACTTGCTTGCAAACAAGGAAAAACTTTTAATTAGAGCTACAGAGGTAGAGGCCAAGTTTCCAGTAGACTTCCCCCACAAAAATTATCTTAGTCTAATTAGAGTGCCTTATAACATTCCTTATAATCAAAATATCGAACAAGCCTCTTCTAAAAATCCTCAAGATCTAGTGTCGATGCCATATCAGACCCATGTATGATTATCATGTGAAAATGCCTCATGGAGGACCATTTTATATAGATGTAGATAGCATATCAGACCCATTTGAACTTAGAGCACAATCTCAATAACATGACCATGTCAAATGCTCCACTTATTGAGCTAACTCCTTCAACAAGAGTCTTAATCAAATTGGTAGGCCAAGAAAATTTTGATATAGACCCATTCATGTAAATAACATTAGTTGGAGACATGTTCAATGCCCTAGCTATCAATTAAGTGTATATTGATTCTACATAGGTGAATGTTCCAAATATAGTAGATAACATGTAAGTGTTATCCAATCCAAGACAAAGTGGTTTAAATCCAAGCCAAAGTGGTTTAACTACACAAATGACTAGTCCAAAATAAGAGCCTTTTGTTAAAACCATGAGTGGTTCATAACAATAGGGGGTAGGAAATACTACCTCCCAATCATATAAATCTACCTCTAATCCTCATCTACCTACTTCATCAAGTATGCAATCATAAGGATTAAGTAGACAAGCAAAAACTAGTGTCTTACCTCAATAGAAAATGATAAATGTTACTCCACCATAATAAGTGATAAATAACATTCCAAAATAAGAGGAACACTCCAATATGCCAATGCATCAAAGGCAAAACATTCTACCACCTCAAAATGGGGAACTAATGTTTCACATCGCTAGGTAGTGATAATTATACCTCTTCAATCATAGACCAACATATCATTACCATCACAAACATTGTCTAGTCAATAATACATTTTTATTGGTTAGTGATAAATTCCAAACACTCAACAAATGTCTACTTCATAATAAGTGTTCATGCAACTAAGAGTTTTTATTGTTCCACAAGTACCGATCCATAAATAATTAAATTTTATTCTAAATGTGCCAAAAATTCAGTGGCAAAGCCTTTTTTCACAACAAGTTCCCTTTATTTATCCAAGTTTAACTAGTTAACAACAAGTCCCTACTCAACCTCTGTAAGTGCAGTACTTCACTCAAATCCATATCCTTCCATCTTAGCCACAATTTTCCCAAAACTAGGCCTATATACCAAATCCTAACTAGAATATCACACTACAACATGTGTAATTCCAATAAATGCATCCCAATATATGTATGCATATTCCTAATCAATTTCATATCCAAACCAACATTACAAAATAAACTATGCATATATTATACTCCTATTAAAATAATCCACCTTTGACTACCTAGCCTCCACCTTAGGACAATTTTCCATCCATTTTATTGGCATAGGAATTACAACAAATGAAGGATATAATTTCTACCATCCAAGTTAATAAATAGAACAAGAAGTTTAATTTTGATGACATTTATTCCTACCCATTCAACATGGATTATCTATAGATACCATTTCCTCCAAGGTAAGGACCATCAAAGTTTGACAAATACAAGGGTAAAAGAGACCCAAAGGCCCATTTAACTAAATTATTTACTATTTATAAACTAATGGATTATAGTGACATATAACTCCTACTTTTGTTTCTTCAAAGTCTAACAAGATAGGTTTTGGAGTGGTTTCTAAAATCACTTAAGAACTCAGTATATAATTTTGATGACCTTTTGGACAAGTTTGTGTGGAATTTATCTTGTAATCTTGAGCATGTGATTTAGTTGGTAGATATGACTCAATCCAAATAAAAGGCTAGTGAAAGATTTTCTAGTTACCTATAATGATGGAGATCACTTGCTAGATAATTCACTCATAGCTTACTAGATAAATAATTAGCCACTATGTTTACTACAAAATTGTATACTAAGATATCTTACCATCTAGAGCTACAATGTGCACACACTTTCAAGGAAATAATTGATAAAGGTTTGTTGATAAAAAATTCCCTTATTAACAAATAGATTATAAATATTACCTCATAAAACCAAAACCAAGGAAACAACCAAAACCAAAATCATAACCAAGTTCAAGTATGAACATCAACACCATCCTAGGCTAGTAATTATGAAAAATCTAAGTAGTTTAACCACAATAAGAATGTTATTCGAAATGGAGTAACTAATTCATGACATATCAATTAGTGTAAACACCATCTATGTATCCTATGCTAAAAATTCAAATTACTCCTCATCAACAACCCATTCAATAAGCACAACATCCATAATAGCCTAGACCAGTTCAACAAACCCAAAAACCATTACCTTTACAAACCCCTCCTCCAAGGCAAAATGGGCTTACTTGCCGAGTTTTTAGAAACCTTGGAGAGCCCATAGAATCATGATTTTCAAGCTAACCATCACTAATATGATTAGTTGGCTAATACTAAATCACTATCCTAAGGGAATTCCTTATCTAGATTGGTATAGATAAAATGAATTATGTGAATACCATCGGGTTAGTGGGCATAATTTATGTTATTATGTGTAAATTGAGAACCTAATTCAAAATATGTTGGAAAATGGGTAGATAACATTGGATAATGGAGCATCTACATCGAATCATAACTTGGGTATTTATCAAAACCCTCTTCCACAACATAATAATAACCAATAATAACAACAATTAAGGTTGGAACAACAACAACAATAAAAACATCAACCAAATGGACATAACCAAGGCCAAAATAATACCAATGCCCAATAGACTTACCATGTAGTTGTACATGAATATAACAAGGTTGTAGGTCATATCATGGGAGGTCACATTTATACCATCTCCATCAATCTAAGACTAAGTGCCAATTGAATAGGATCATTACTAACCAGCTTCAACCAACCAACCTATGCTAGTGATCCTTATTTGACATGGGACCACATACAAGCATACTAATAGGTAGGAATTACTACTTTTGGACCTTATACCTATAAATTTCCATTTCCTCATGACCATATACAAGTACACTAGAAATAGAGACTTATCCTATCTAGCCCTCCTCCACCATCATTTTCTAGAAACAATAGTCCTATCTCTAATCTTGATTATGTAATCACAACTTGATGTTCAAAGATTACCATTTTAGGCCCACAACCATTTGCCACTACACCCATCTAACCCACCATTCTAGATAAGAATAAACCATATACTATTGTAAAATAAAAGACATTCAATATTATGGAATAACTTTATAAGATGTTTGCACAAATTTCCATTTTAGATTTATTGCATACATCTACCATCCACAAGAACATATTAATATATTTCCTTGGCCAATTCAAAGTTTCTATAGACTTATCCACATAATAATTCCAAACTTTGGTTGGACATCTAGACCTAAGCCAATAACTAACCTTTAACCAAAGTGATATGTCATCCTTTGTCCCTCTCCATAACAATCCATTATACGTTAAAGTTATCATAATGCAGAATAAAGTAAAGCATGTCCTCATAGACAATGGATCATGCCTAAATATTGTGTCTCTAAATCTCATAAATAATTTTAGATACATAACAACCAATCTCCATCTAAAAAAGATCACAATCAAGGCCTGTGACAATGAAGATCATGAATTATAAGACACCATCAACCTACCAATTATTGTTAATAATTTTACTCATGAAACACTATGCCATGTGTTAGACCTTGATTTATCATATAATTTTCTCCTACGTAGACCTTGGATACATGAAATTTATACAATCCCTTTAACATTACATCAATGTTTCAAGTTCTCTCATTGTGCCATGGAGGTTATCATTCATGGAGATTTGTTGCCCTATGAACATTGTAAGTTTTAAAAGGCCAAGTATGAAAGCTATAATTAATGCTTTGGCTTAGATTTGGTTCCCAAGGAAGATAAGGGAAAACTTGTTGATTTGATAGAGGCTAACTACATTGACCCAAATACCCTTGATTCAATTTTCCCACATGTTACCTCCTACAATTTCCAATAATTTTACCATCACAACTAATGGCCCATGAGAATATCTGACTCATGATACATTTCAAATTTTTAATCTTATAAATAACCCCAAGTCTTATGGTAGACCTAAATACAAGACATCTTTCATGGAATATAAATAGAAGGGAAAAGACAAAATACATAGTCTAGCTCCTATCATTTTCACACTGACCACTGGTTAAGAATAGGACCCACTTGTAGATGATGAATCATGGTTATATGACAACAAACTAGTTGATTTTTATAAAAATGCCAAGTATCCTATTCGTAATAGGATCATGAAGAAACATACCTATGAAGGAGGAAGTCTCAAGTCAAATCAACAAGGAACACTTGAGTTAATCTCCATGACTTAGTGCAAAGGAATGTATGGTCTTAGATTTAAAACTGCCTGGGGGTAACCTCACATATCTTATTTATGTTCCAATGCCAAAGACTAGTGATGATGATGTTGATAGTGAAGTAGAGTCTAATCATATCCCTTATGAATACCTAACCAATACCAATCTATTTGACACTCATGTAATTTGTAACCTTAGACTAGTTATTCATCATAATATACTTCCTCTTTATCACCCTCAACTTATAGCCTAAGATGAACAAAAATCCACAATACTTATAGATGACTTTGAGAATGATGAGGCTTTTTGCAATTTTATAGGCCTAAGAGACAACTTTCCATTGAGATACCAAAAATAAGGGTTCTCAATCAAAATAGATCTTGTAGCCTATTTTGGAGAGAGGGTGATCACCCTTAACCATAAATAAATAAATAAAACATTGAGATACCAAAGTTAAAAACTCTTTGAGGTGTTATTAGACCAAGGTAAAAGTAAAGAGAAAGGCTAGTCTTTTGGTGAAAACCTATTTTAGGCACCATTAGATGGGGGTGTTCACCTTTCCTCAAACATAGCTTAGGAGAACACTAATGATGAGCTTGCCTATTGGTTTGAGTTTAGTTATGAAGAATAACATGCTTTCAACCAAATAATTCAAGAGTTTCCAATAGTGTTTGTCACATGGCCATACTTACCATGGAGAGATTCCAATTTATCTTGCCTAGGATAACTTGAAGAGCCAATCTAAATAGAGGAATTTACCATTATAGGTCAATTCCAATCATTACCAACCATTCTAGAATATGGTTCAACTCTTCTTGAGGAAGACACTACATAAGTCAACATCAGGACTCTAGATGACCCAAAATGGATTAAATTAGGTGTGCCCCTCATAAAGGAGGAATGTGACATATTTATATCCCTTCTAAGGGAATTATTCACATATTTTCTTGGGCCTATTGTGACATGTTATTTTTGGACCCCACCTTGGTGGTACACTACCATGTTGTAAATCTTGGTGCTAAACCTATAAAGTAAAAATTATGTAATATGCATCTTCACATGGTTGTATTATTAAGGAGTTGGAAAAAATATTGAAAGTGAGATGTATTTGATCGATCTACTATTCATAGTAGATCTCAAATTTTGTGTTAGTCAATAAGAAGCCAAAATGAATTAGAATCTATACTAATTTCAGAGATATAAATAAGGTCTACCCCAAGGATGACATTCCTTTACCAGACATTGACATGATTGTCAAATCCACATCCATGTATGAAATGCTTTCACTGATGGATGTATTCTTAGGATATAACCAGATCAAGAATATGCCATAAAACTAACATAAAAAAATGTTCACTAGTCCATAGGGAATGTTTGGTTATCAGTTTATGCCATTTAGACTAAAAAATGTTGGGGTAACATACCAAAGAGCCATGACCATCATATTTCATGACATGATGCATGACATTATTGAAGACTACATCGATGACATATTGGTAAAATAAAATACCAAGGTTAATTATCTAACAACACTAAGAAATATATTTTAGAGAATATGTGAATACAAGGTTAGACTCAATCCTAAGAAGTTTGTTTTTAGACTTACTTTAGGTAAATTGCTTGGCTTCATTGTGTCTCATAGAGGCATTGAAGTTGATCCATTCAAAGTATATGCCATTATAGAGATGCCACCACCTTCTAATTTACAACAAATTCATAGTTTATAGGGTAAAATTCAATCTATCATACGCTTCATTTATCATTTGGCTAACAAATATCATCCATTTACACACATATTGAATAAGGGTGTCACATTTCACTAGGATGACAAATGCTAGAAAGCTTATAAACATTTAAAGGACTATCTTACCAATCCACCTATTTTATTACCACTAATGCTAGGAAAGTCATTCTTACTATACCTATCTATCATGAACAAATCCCTAGGGGCACTTCTATAATAACATGATGGTAATGGAAAAGAACATGCCATGTACTATCTAATATGTACATTGTTTATGTATGAGCACAATTATATGCCCATTGAGAAATCCTATTTAGTTATGGTCTTTATAGCTCAGAAACTATGACATTACAAGTTAAACAATAAGACAATGGTCATTTCTAAAGTAGATCTACTCAATTATCTACTCTATAAATAATCTTTACAAGGTTGCATGGCCAAATGGATCATTCTTCTTAATGAGTTCAAGATCAAATACATCAACTAGAAGGATATCAATGGACAAGTACTTATATATCAACTTGTTGAATCCCCCTTATAGATATAAGTGCTCTAACATTTAAATTCTTAGATGAGTCTATTATGACCATCCTTTAAACACCCATTGAGGAGTATAACTACAATCTATATTTTGATATATCATTCACAACACATGGATCAAGGGTAGGCTTTTTATTTATTACACCATAGAAGGATATTATCTCTAAATCATTTTGTATTAGCTTTCCTTGTACCAATAACATGGTTAAATATGAATCACTTGTTGCATGGATTTAGTATGAAGTAAAATGGGATATTCAACATCTCAAGGTTTATGATGATTTTCAATTAATCATAAATCAAGTTATAGACCATTTTTAGACCAAAGATGATAATATGGTACCATACAAGGCCATGATTGACACTCTAAAATAGTAGATTATCAATGTACAATTTGAACATATACCTTGGGCTAGTAACATAACAATGGATTATATGTCCACCATTATCTCTTTGATCCATCATGTAGAAAAGGCAAAATAATATCAATTCCTTGTTGAAAATATTCTAGTTCTAGGTCATGAACCTTCAAATATCATAATGATCTATGATATTATTGGTCTCATCTCTATATGGTATTTAGACATTTATACATACCTTCATGTCCATATTATGCCACCTCACCTATAACATAAATAATCCAAAGCCTTTATCCACCATGCCACATGATATACCTTACTTAGACCAACCCTTTACCACCATAGCTTTGATAAAAATATGGTTCATTATTTAAATTTGATAGAATCAACATTATCATATGGTAAGTTTATGAATGAGTATGTGGATCCCATACTAGAAGGGCCATCCTATCTAAAAATATGTACTGCATACTAGTCACCAACTATGGATGCAAATACCACTACATATGATAAAAAGTGTGATAAATGTCAATAGCATGCCAATCTGATTGATTCCTAGGCTAAGACATTGAAACCAATGCTTACACCATGGCTATTTGAAACATGGGGCCTCGATCTCATTGGTAAGATTAACCCAACCTCATCTAATATCCATAAACATATCCTTACCCCCTCTAAATATTTCACTAAGTGGGTTGAAATTATACCCCTCACTTACAAGACTGGAAAGAAAATTTCCAAGTTCATCTTTAACCATCTCATTTGACTCTATGGTATCCCATTCAACATTATATATGATAATGGAAAATCATTCAAGAATAAGGATGTCAAATCATTATGTTTTGAGTACAACATTACTCAACATTTTTCTACTACTTATTACCCACAAGGTAATGGCCAAGCAGAAGCATCCAATAAAACCATTATCAACATCCTTCAAAATATTGTCAATGATGTTAGTCATGATTTCCACCTCTAAATATTCCACACCCTCTAGGTATATTACACCAATTAATGTACCCTAATAAGATCCATTCCCTATTCCTTAGTTTATGGCATTGGTGCTATTCTTCCTATTGAGGTTGAGTTATCTTCTTTGCACATATCTTTGAAGCATGCCCTAGATGATAAAGCTTATCGAGAAGCTCACCTACAAGAGCTAGAGTTACTTGATGAAATAATCATGGCCATTCTCAATAATATTCAAGAATACCAAATAAATTTTTTGGCCACTATAATTGATGAGTCAAACATAGAGAATTTGAACTTGGTGATCTTATACTCAAATAAAACCAATAGAATATCATGTTAAAGAAGAAATACAAGGGAAAGTTCAAACCTAATTGGGTAGGCCCATACATAATTATTGAAAACTATGGCTATGGAGCATATAAGATCACTACACTAGACAGGGATGACCTTGATGAGTCAATGAACATTATACACCTCAAACATTACTTCACTTAAGAGACTTGAATTATTATTTATGAGGCCCATTTATGTTGTACCATAATACCAACACTCTTATTTTTACTATGCCATGACATATACCATTCTACCATACCTTTATTATTAGACAAATTTGTTTCACCCTCCCTACCCAACCCCTTTGACCTTGGTTATATTCCATTGGTTTTACAAGCACTTTCAGTAAGAAGATTTAGATAAATTTTTAGTATTTGATTCATTATTTTAGATAGAGACCATATTTTTTAATAATATGATAGTGGTTTGGAAATTACATCCTTCATTTCTTGTTTTGAATTATACCAAGCATTTTTAATTATAACTGCCTTTGGTAAAATTAGAGTGACATCATCTTATTACTACTTATAACCACATTATGGGTAAATTAGTATCATTGACCTATGCTATTATTTTATAATTATAACTGCTCATGGTAAAATTAAGACAAATACCTATTATCATGCCTTGAATTACCACCTTGCCATTCCTATGCCATACTATTCCATTTGCCTACTTTGCATAGTTTATGAATTTTCTCTACCTAGTCAATTTCCTCCATTGTAAGGAATAATTATATTGACTTAAAGTCCCAACTTGGGACTATGTAGGTAGTGATGTATTCACATTGAGGTCATATTAGTCACCCTTTGCTATGCTCTCACTATTTTTAAGAAACCTAAGCCATGCTCTTACCATTTTGTGAGTAATTTCAAGTTTACACACTCTCACTATTTTGTGAGATTAGACCATTTAATATCTCATCATTCTTGATCGAGTTACGATACTTTAAAAATTCCAAAACCATTTGAAATAAATCTGGAAAATACATAAACAATCACCAATCAACCACTTATGTTTTTCTTGATCATCATTTTTTTTCTATCCCATATCCTTGGAGAACTACATTTGGCATGAAGTTTATATTGGACCTTTCATCCATAGAACTATGTAGGTAGAATCCACTTTCCTAGTGTATATGGAGCTAGATTGGTCACCCCCTTCCTTTTCTTCTATTCCCCTCATTTTGTTTGTTTATTTTGTTGTCTCCTATAACCTAGGGGAAATGTTTGTCATCTTGTTTGTCCTCTATTTGTGCTAACATTATACTTAACCACTATTTATTTTTGTTACATTTTATTCTCTTTATTGTGTGTTGTTATTTCTATTTGTTGGTGGGTTGTCCCTCTGTTTATTTGTCTATTTGTTTGATTTATTATTGTGATTTGATTCAGTCTAGGTGTGTTCATTAGGTGATTCCTTGGGCATTATTCTTGAATTCATCCATCTTCATATGTTAGCCATGTTATCATGGTTTTTTTAATCATTAGTGCATTATTTTAAATTGTCTATTAGATCATATGTCAATACCTATGCATAATTTAGCTAAGTTATCATAGTGTTATATCATGATGCATACATATTATCCAATTTTTGCCCAAATACAAAGCTTTTGCCTGGATAGGTTAGCTGAGTAGATTCTTGATTGAAATGGATGAGATGAAAAATTTTTTTGATGGAATGAGTGGTCCAAAGATCACATTGTGCTTACAAAGATTTTGAAACACTTTAAGTTAGCTTAAGGTGAAATTTGTTGATCTTCAAGGGATAAGTCTAGATTTATAAAGAAGAAGATCGAAATAGGTTTCAAGGTGTTCAAGTAGTCAGAATCATGGAATGAGTTTGCATGGGCCTCAAAAAATCATTGAAGCTTTCAAGGATCAAGAAAAAGCTCATAGCACAATATTAAATGAACCAGACCATCATCAGGATGTCACATAGAAATGAACAAGTTAGTTCACTTGTATATTTTATAAATATGTTCAAAAAGCCTTACAAGACCAAAGGATCACATGGAATCAACATCTTTAGTGCCAAGATTATTTTCTATAAATTTCATGTCTCGATGAGTTCTCTATTTTGAGATATAAGTCTTCAAAGTTTAGCTTGTAGAATGAAATGTTCGCACATACATCAAATTTAAGCCATAGAAAAAAAACCATTGGGGTTCAAATTATGAGAGGAATGTGGATGTCAATAAGGGTTTTATGGACATCAAAAAATTATCATAGATGTCAAATATGATCATGAAAACATCAATTTTTTGCCTCATGAATTATTCATTCAAGTTCAAATGGTGGGTCATAGTAATATCAAGAGCTCACTTTCAGTCATACATCAAATATCTATGGCACATGAGCAGGTCAACAAATCAAAAGGGTCCCTAGAGAAGATCCAATGGTATGAGTTTGATCATACCAAAAGGGATCAATGATGTGATATGGGTCAAAAGGTAAACAAGCTAATTTGATAATTGATAAATAATGAGCAAAGGCGAGCCCAAGAACTTTTCAACAAATGTTGATAAAGTAGTTTTTGACCTAGGAAAAGTAAATATGAAGGATTCAAGTCTAAGCATGACACAGTTTGAACCAAAATATGATATTTTATGATCAAGGATTTTTATTAAAGCTCTATGGATATAAAATAGGTATTTAGAACTAATATAGATCAAAGTTCAATAATTTATTATCAAAATGAGACTAGATCACTTATATGTTTGCATCAATATAATAGCTATAAGAAAAACAATAAAGGAGATTAGTTTTCAATCTATAGTTAATTTATATCTAGGATTTGTAGTAAAGAGCATGCTAAGGCATAAATAATGATAGTCAAATTAGCTACATAAGTAAACTTACTAATGGCTCTATCAGGTCTAAATATATGAGGAAGTGATCCTCATAATGAAGCCAAGTGGAAGATGTGGTGTTCACAAAGTAGATTAAGGGATTGGAGAAGTAGTTGGAACATTTAATATTGATCAAAGCCTTTAGAGATATTTTCTCCTTGAAATAATCATGACTCATCATGCAAAATTGATTCTTGTCTTTTAGTGGATCTCTTAGCCAATGAGAATAACTTGAAGACCAGTGGAGCAAATGAAATTTAGCTTGTTGATAAAGGATTAGTCCTAATTGTAAGAAGGAATGCGTATAAAAATATCTAATGAACTACCACCACATTTCTTGATCATTAATGACTCCTTCTCCATTCTCTCATGCATGTTCCCCATCTTTCTCATTCATATTCTACTACACACACACACACACACACACACACACACACACACACACACACACACACACACACACACACACACACACACACACACACACACACACACACACACACACACACACACACACACACACACACACACACACACACACACACACACACACACACGTGTGTGTGTGTGTGTGTGTGTGTGTGTGTGTGTGTGTGTGTGTGTGTGTGTGTGTGTGTGTGTGTGTGTTCTTAAGATTTAAAATCAATCCCTCTCTTGGGCATGACAAGAATATACCAATATTGAGTTTTCTAACCTCTTGAGATGAATAGAAGTTAGATTTTAGATTTTATTATTCTGGTATAGTGTGTTAATGTCAATTTGATTTGATATGTGGTAGAAATATCTCCTTTATCAAGTCCTGATCTCACCAAGATATTATTTATATTTTATGCAGGTCATTTTTAGTATTTAAATGTTGTTTTATTAAAGGTAGCATGTGGATACATTAATTAGTTAGTGCCTTGAATCAGGCCTCTCCATCACTTCCCTTAGTTTTGATCACTTGGTGAGCCTCTACATGAAATACTAATGCATAAGAGACTTTAGAGTTGTATATCTAGTCATTTTTTTGTCTCATTAGTGTTTTTAGAAGCTCAAATAAGAGTGGATGAACAATCATTTTAGGTGCATCACCAACATTAGCTTAGATTTCCCTTTCAGTTATCTTTCTCTCCCTTTTCCTAGAAATCTATAGGTCTTAGTATAAGTGAGCTAAATGATGCATCAATAGAGCTAGCCTCATTAAAAATCCTAGAGGTTAAACCCCACTATAGCTGGTCCATAACCTGGGGTTATTCCCATGCTAGACTAGATTTGGGTAGGGGACCTAAATAATCCTTTTCTTAGCTAGGGTGCAATCTAGATTTAAAATAGTTTTATCACACCTGATGGGACAAGTTTTAATTGTGTACTAACTGAAGATTTTTGGTGTTCTCTTCATTCACTTAACCTTTAGAGGCATATGTGCAAACATAAATGGCGACTCCAAGATTTCAATTGGTTAGAATAGTCTAGGTAAGCCTTCAATCAAGTTTTATCTTTATCTTGTCTCTTTCCTAAGTCTCTATGGCTAGATTTAAGGTAAAATTCTATCCTAATTAGGTTGGTGAGCCATATCATCAACCAAATGAAGCCTACCATCCTTATCATGACCCATATCAACCATATGAAGAGTGTGTAGAGCCTTATCAACAATACAAAATCTAATACTAGTCCTATAACATGATCCATATGCATCTCATCCTTATTCATATGATCCTTACTCAATCCAAGATCATCAAGCCTTCTATGAGTCTCTTCTACCCCCTCTACAACCTGGTCACTCTCCTAATTATTCATGGTAACTACTTGACATTCCTAAACATCCTACTCATACCCCAAGGCATTCTATATATAGCCTTACAAAATCTCTATTGGAATAGGAGAAGAATATAATAAACATTGATATGTTGAAAGGGTATGGATAGGAAATCCTAAAACATGTCATTATAGGGGTTAAGAATTTAGTGCATTAAGGAAAGGAGGAGTGGATGTATTTTATTAGGAGAGATTATCCTAGAAATAATGGTGACATGCTTGACATAGATGGACTCATCTCCAAGATTGATGAGAATTTGATATCCCATGAATAACATCAAACATCTAATCACCCATCCTACCTTCCCTCATTCACTCCATGTCAACCTCATTTTAAGCTTCCCATCACTACCCATAAGCCCCCACCAAATGAGTTATAGATCCATCACAATTCCCCCCAACTCCTATAAACCTTTCCTTCATGGAAATATCCAAGGGAGAGTCTAGGAAGAAAGGCATGTTTGTGTTGAAAGAGATAACCACCATGAGAAATTAAGGTTTGATTTTGAGGCCTCCCTTGCTAGGTAGATTAAGGCTATAGACAAACATTTTTACTAGACACTAGTAGCTATAAAGGCAACACCACCTCAACTACATGTACCTCCTTTCAACCCTCAAGATATAATGTAGACTATGCTAGATGATCATAAGCCCAAGTTTACATCTTGGAATCAAGTCATGTATTATATTAAACCCAAAGTCACTCAATCCTCACCCATCCCTCCTCAAAAATCCCAGTCCTTTCCTTTTCGGAGATCCATCCAAAGCAATATGAAAAATGAGGAAATGATGATTATGGAAGTCAAATAATAGACCATTAAACATCCACTCTTTTCCCCTCAAAATCCCAAATCTTTTCCTTTATGGACAATTATTTAAGAAGAAAATCAATAGATATAGGAGGTGAAGGTGATTAAAGAAGAGTAGCTCCATGAGAAAAATCACATACCTATGGTAACTTCTTTGGACCTCTCTTATATTGCTAAATATTTTCAAGGGTATGCAATGCCACTCTTTGAGAAAGAGCCTCTCATTTTTTAGGTAAATCAAGAATATGTAGCTAAGGAGACAAAAAATAATGATGACTTTAGTGATCAAGAAGAGGAAATCATTATTGGAACACCACTTGGCAAGAGCAATCATGTTTTAGTATTTCATAAGGCCAAAGGAGATGAGTTACAAGAATGAGTGCAAGTTAGATATGAGATATAATAGGAATAATTTTAAATGTGAATCAAGAGGTTGTTTCTCAAGAACCTCTTGATCACATATCAGCTATCCAAAGTCAATAGTCTCCTCAAGATATTGTAGTAGTTGATACAAATTAAGTATAAGCTCATATTTATTTGAAAGGTATCCATGAAGACAACTCACATAGAACCATTGCTAAGGTAGAGAGTATTATTAAAGAAGAAGACCATTGGCAGTAGTTGTACCATGATTTCATTAGTGAGATTGAAAAACTTAAGATGGCAGACTTAGATGATGAGATAATACAATTGGTTGAATTTTCATCTGAGGATTCCATTAATATTTTTGAGATTTAAGAAGGTAGAGATACTCTAGGGATGCCAAATCATAATGAAAAGGTTTTTCTTGTTTTGTGATAACCCCATGAGGGATTGATACAAATGGAAGTCATGGGTGAGTTTGAGATATCTCTTATTGAAAATTATCAAGATACCCTTCAAATTGATCCTATTCAGGTTAATCAAAGTGAAGAACAAAAATATGATTAATAGCTATACATTGAATATCTAAAAGGGTTTGAGGGACTTTACAAAGATATATTTCCCATTGGAGAGCATATTCATGTGAATTTTGATCTGGAGGCACTCATTAAAGGACATAATGTAGATGGGGTTGGCCATTAAAAGCTTTTTGAATATCTTGATGATTTTATAGCTAATAGTAAGGAGAACAAGGTCACCTAAGGTGCCAAAAGGACTCAAGGAAAATGCTTAGATAAGATGTCACTTGCAAAGATTTTAGTTGATAAGAAGTATGAGAATGATTCTAAAGAATAAGACCAATTTGTCTTTTCTAGTGATTGGTTTTCTATTGATGACTCACTCTAGGAGATGTTAAAGGAGTTGGTAGGCAAGAAAAGAGCTTCATCAAGGTTTATGTTCAATAAACATCCTACTTTAAAATCTGTACCATCTCTTAGACTAAGTGATTTTATGAATTTTCCTTTTGACCCAGGTGGATCATGTTTTGTCTTAGATAGATTCTTTGTACATAATTAATTATTTGTTTTTTTTCTCCAAGTGTTACCCTAGAATATTAGGTTAGTATTCCTTACTTTGTTAGATTAGTTTCCCTTTCATTATATGTTTTCATTTAATAAGTACCTTGGACACTTTATGTTTTTTTATTCCTTTTTGTCACTATTTGTTTCAAGAAAGGTTATCTAGAGGTTGGCAGCCAATTTTTAGCTTTAGATCAATATGTCAAACCATAGAGGAGACTCTATGCCAAATGGAATAGTCAAGATAAATGGTCTGGGTTCTCAAGTATAGAAGGAATGCTTCCCTATGAGACACCAAAAATGTTGACCAATTTTGGCCCACATACCAAGATTTTACCTGGATAGGTTAGTTGAGTAGAGTTTTGATTGAAATGGATGAGCTAAAAAAGGTTTTTGATGAAATTAGTGGTCTAAAGATCATATTGTGCTTACAAAACTTTTAAAACACTTTAAGTTATTTTAGGGTGATTTTTTTTTATCTTTAAGGGATAGGTCTAGAGTTATAAATAAGAGGATCCAAGTAGGTTTCATGGTGTTTTAGTAATTAGAATCATGAAATGAGTTTAGATGGGCCTAAAAAAATCATTAGAGATTTCAAAGATCAAACAAAATCTCATAGTAAAAGATTAAATGAATTAGACTATCACCAAGATGTCATGCATAAATGAATAGGTTGGTTCACTTGTACATTTTATAATTATGCTTAGAAAGCCTCATGGGGATAAAGGATCACATGGAATCAACTTCCTTAATTCCAAGATATTTATCTACAAATTTCATGTCTCGATGAGTTCTCTATCTCGAGATATAATTCTTCAAAGTTTAGCTTATAGAGCGAAATGTTTATGTGGATGTCAAATTTAAGCCACAAAAAAAAATCGTTGGGGTTCAAATTATGATGGGCACATAGACATCAAATAAATTTGCATAGACATAAAACATGGGAACATATAAATTAATTTTAGGCCTCATGAATTATATATTCAAGTTTAAATGGTGGGTCCTAGTAATATCAAGGGCTTGCATTCAATTGTGCATCAAAGATCTATGACATATGAGTAGGTCAACAAGTCAAAAGGGTCCCTAGAACAAATCCAACAACATGCATTTAATCATACCAAAGGGGATCAATGATGTGATATGGGGTAAAAGGTCAATAATCTAAGTCAATAATCGATAGCCAATGAGCAAAGGTGAACCTGAGATCTTTTTGATGAAGGTTGATGAAGTAGTTTTCAACTTGGGCAAAGTAAATACTAAGGAGTCGAGTCAGAGAATGACCCAATTTGAACTAAAACAAGATATTTTAGGATTGAGGGTCACCATTAGATCTTTGTGGAGATAAAATAGGTCTTTAGACATAATAGAAATCAAATGTCAATAGATTGTTATCAAAATGAGACCAAATCACTTATAGGTCTGCATCGATATAATAATTATAGGAAAACCAATAAAGGAGATTGGTTTTCAATCTATAGTTAATCTATCTAGGATTTGTAGTAAGGAGCATGCTAAGGCATAAATGTGATAGTAATATTAGCTACCTAAGCAAACTTATTCATGTTTCTATGAGGTTAGAGGATATGAGGACCTTGTTGTCATAATGAAACCAAGTGGAAGATGTGGCAAAGTTCATAGAACAAATTGAGGGATTGGAGAAGTAGTTGGAAAATTTAATTCTAATAAAATCCTTTATAGATATTTTTCCTTGAAATAATCATGACTCATCATGTAAAACTAATTATTGTCTTTTAGTAGATCTCTCAACCAATGAGAATAACTTGAAGACCATTGGAGCAAATGACAGTTAGCTTGTTGATAAAGGATTAGTCTTGATTGAAAGAAGGCATGCATACAGGAAATAACTAATGAGCTAGCACCACATTTTTTGATCATTATGACTCCTCCATTCTCCCACATATGTTCCCATCTTTCTCATTCCTATTATACTATATATAGGCTCCTAAGCCTTAAAATGGATCCCTCTCTTGGGCATGACTAGACTTTGCCAAGATTGAGCTTTGTAACCTCTTGAGATGAATAGCATATTGATTTCAGATTTCATTATTTTGGTATAGTGTGTTAATTTTAGTTTGATATACAAGAAATCTCTCCCTTATCAAGTCTTGATCTCACCTAGTGACTAGTTATCTTATTATGCAGGTCATATTTAGTGTTTAAATGTCATTTGATTAAAGCTAGCATGTGGATACATTGATTGGTTAATGCCTTGAATTAGGCCTCTCCATCACTTCCCTTGGGTTTTGATCACTTGGTGAACCTCTACATGAAATACTGATGCATAAGAGACTTTGGTGTTGTAGATACAGTCATTTATTTTGTCTCATTAGTGTTTTAAGAAGCTCAAGTAAGAGTGGATGAACAATCATTTTAAGTGCATCACTAGCATTATCTTAGATTTTCCTTTTAGTTATCCTTCTCTCCCTTTTCCCAATAATTAGTAGGTCTTAGTATAAGTGAGCTAAATTATGCATTAGAGGAGTTAGCCTCATTAAAAATCCTAGAGGTTCAACTCCATTATAGGTGACCCATAACCTAGGGTTGCTCCCATGTTGGACTAGATTTGGGCAGGGGACCTGAATAATCCTTTGCTCAGCTAGGGTACAATATAGATATACAATAATACCACCATATGCCAAAGCAAAAATTAGTTTGAATGTGGCCATGATATATCTCCTTAGCACCTAAAAAATTCTCAATCTACCCAAATTATTCTAAATATAGAGTAATTAAAATCATAAAAGAATTTTCACCCTTGCTATTTTAGATGAGCATATCCCTACTAGATAGTTAGTTAAATTCATATTTATTCTCTATCCCAATTTACCATCATCAAGGTACTAATTTTTATACTATCTTTGGTAAAATCATTGTATCTCATCTCACTTGCACTACCAATGATTCTAACTACCTGTGGGTAGATTATTGTGTATCATCCCACCCATAGAGCCAATTATTATAACTGTCTATGGACAAATCATTATGTTTTGATCTAATTGGAGGTTATTGATTATAACCACCTTTAAGTGAATCATTATATTTCATCTACCCAATTGGGTAATGCTTTCATTATGATGATGCTTCTAACCACCTTTGTGCAAATCATTACCCTTTTTTAGTCCCACTAATAGTGATGATTATAACCACCTATTGAGAAAATCATGATGTTTGTCTAACAAATTAGGAAAACTCCATATGCCACAAATTATAACCACCTAGGAGAAAATTAGTCTCTTCCACTTTTTTTATCATTTTGGTCCCATCCTTTCCTCTTTTCGAGGGACCGATCACCAACCCTTTTTCCAATCACTCCCTCAAAGGGGCATCTATAGTTCATTCAATTTTGTTGAATTTGTAGGCTTATATAAACTTTTAATTATTTGAGAAGATGTCACTATGCCTATATCTTGTAACACCTTCCCAAATAGGGGTAATCTATAGACACATAAAACTAGCCATAACTAGCTTCTGACTAGACATCAGACTAATTCCTACCAGCCATTGTAAATTAAGTCTATGAATCACTAAACATATAAAATTTTCTTATGCATCATTTATAAAAGTTTATAATCATGGTGAGACATCCCCAATTGGAGTATTATATCATATGAAAGAATAAGCTCTCATGGATTCATCCCTAATCACTCTGTGGCATTACAACTGTCAATCTGGCCTATGAACCCATTAAGTGAGGAACTTGAACATTTAAATAAATCTTGAAAGAGCTAAAAGGATAATAGAAATCAATTATCAAAATAAAAAATATTAAATGCCTAGTTGAATTACTCTTTTGAAATTAATGAATATCTAAAAAAGGAAATTCAAAATGTCCTAGCCTTTCATCATTACCTTTATGAGTTGTTAAGATTTTTGAAAATATCCTAATATATCTAATTTTGAGAGCCATGCCTAGTAATTTCAAATCATAATTACTTGAAACCTATTAACTCTATTTGAGTTTGAATTGACTCACTTAGGTTTAGTTTGAACCCATTCCAAGACTTAACTCAATAATAAGTCACCTAAGGTGAGAGTTAATTCCTAAGGCTATAAATACAAGGCCATATCTCTTCATTTATAAAATTGGATATTATAGAGTTATTATGAAGTATTTGTTCCATAGAGCTTATACAAGTAGTGTTATAATTCCCAAATCTCAAGCCAAGCCACATCAAAGCCATGGTGTCAAGGAGAGAAGGAGCCAACAAGATTCATTGCTAAAGACTTCTTGATGCACAAGCTGAGCAAGCCAGTCAAAAAAACATTTGTAGCTCCAAAAGAAGGTAAAAGATTTATTGTCTTTTATGTTTTTGTTTTGATTTCACTTAGTGTTTGTTGATAATCTCTCCCTAGTATCTAGGATAGGAGTGTAAGTGTTAGTGTGTCTATTTGCGTTTTATTACTTGAATTAACATAATACTAACATCCCTTATTGGATTCCTATGATCACATAATGATTCATCATATTTTTTATGTGGTGTTGTTTGTCCTAACATTGTGATTACCCAGAGTTCATTTTGTTTTATTTGTTTTGTTCTTTTTCATTTCTTGGTGTATTGCATTTTTATTTGTTTGTTTGCTTGCTTTTTTTTTTTTTTTGCTTTTGTTGTTGTGCCTTTTTTCAGTTTATGTGCATTCATTGGGTGATTATTTGCACATTATTCTTGAATCCATACATATTAATATGTTAAAATTTTCATCATGGTTTTCATCATTGGTGTATTATTTTTAATTGAGTATTGGATCACATGTTAGTCCTTATGAATACTTTGGTTAAGTTATCATGGTGTTCTATCATGATGTATAACATCATGTGCTAAAGAAAAAATTAGCTTTGGAAGTCTTACAATCAATGTGGCCATGATATATCTCTTTCACACTTGAAAAATCCCCTATCTACCCAAATCATTCCAAATACAGAGTAATTAAAATCATGGAAGAATTTTTATCCTTGTTAGTTTAGACAAGCATCTGCCAAGTAGATGGTTAGATATATTTATCTTTTTCCTCCATCCTAATTTTCCATCATTAGGGTACTAATGGTTATAACTACCTTTGGGAAAACCATTGTATCTCATCCCATTTGTGCTACCAATGATTCTAACCACCTTTGGGTAAATCATTATGTATCATCCCACCCATAAAGCTAATGATTATAATGACTTATGGGAAAATCATTATGTTTTGATATAATTGGAGGTTAATGATTATAACTACCTATGGGCAAATCATTATCTTTCTTATACCCAAATAGATTATGTTTTCATTGTGATAATGCTTATAACCATCTTTGGGAAAACCATTATATTTATCCACCCAACTGGGGCACATTTTTATCCTACTAATGATTATAACTCTCTGTGGTCAAATAATTTTTTTCCTTTTATGATTATAACCACCTTTGTGAAAATCATTCTCTTGTTACCCTAAGCCTTTTTCAATGATTATAAATGACTTTCATTAAATCATTATCTTTTTAATGCCACCTATGCTGATGATTATAACCACCTATGGGCAAATCATCCTATTTTTCTACCCAAATGGGGTAGCTCCATATACCACTAATTATAACTACCTATGGGAAAATCAGTCTTTTCCTCCCCACTTCATCTTTTTGGTCTTATCATTTCCTCCTTTTGAGGGCTCAATTGCCTATCCTTTTTGTCAACCTCTCCCTCAAGGGGGCATCTATAGTTTAGCCATTACAGTTGAAGTAGTAAGCATGCATGACCTTTTCATTATTTGAGAACATGTTATTATGCATATATATTTCAACACCTTCCCAAATAGGGGCAAACTATAGACACCTAAAACTAGCCATAAATGGATTTTGACCAAACTTCAAACCAATTCTTACCAACCATTAAAAATTAAGCCTAAGAATCACTGAATGTCCTAAATTTGCTTGTGCATCATTCATCAAATATTATAATCACATTAAGACATCCCTAATTGGGGTATTATATCACATGAAATAATAACCTCTCACAATTCATTTCTAATCTCCTTGCGACATCACAACTATCAATTTGGCCTATGGACCTATTAAGTGGGGTACTTGTAAATTTAAATTAAATTTGAAAAGATTTAAAAGTATAATCAAAATCAATTAAAAAAATAAAGAAAATTAAATAAGTTTAATTACCCATTTGAAATTAATGAATACCTAAAAAACTAAATTCAAAGTATCTTATCTTTTCATCATTGCCTTTATGAGTTGTCAATCTCTTTGAAATATCCTAAAATATCTAATTTTGATAACCATGCATAGTAATTGCTATAGACACCTAAAAGTGGCCACCAATGGCTTCATACCCAAATTTAGATCAATTCTTACCAACCATTGAACATCTATCCTAAGAATTTCTAAACATCTCAAATTTGTATTCATCACATGCAATTAAATCAATTTGGCCCAAAAATCAATTAAATAGAGAAAATGCCCAAATCAATTAAATAAAAACATGAAAAATATTCAAAAGCCTAAAAAAGATGTATTAACATGTAAATCCTAATCAAATATTAATTTAATTCATCTTTGAGAAATTAAATGAATTATCAACAAGGAAATCCAAAAATAAAAGAATATCTTAGGAAGTAATCATTACCTTTTGTGAGTTGTCCAAAATCCAAAATATATCAAAGAACACATATTGCATTCTAGTAATGAGATTTAGACACCTTTTAACTATAATGGATTTGATTAATCAAACCTAAGTTAGGATTTAATTCATTCCAAGTTGATTTTAAAACCTATAAATATAAGCATTTACCTCTTCATTTAGAGAGGTTAGATAGAGTAATGTTACAATGAAGGATTTAGGGCATGAAGCAAATACATAGTGTTATAATTCCAAAATTAAGCCAATCCAAGCTATTTAAATCCATATCAAAGACAAAGCTAAGCCAACCATGGTTCTAATAATATATGGAGATATACAAGCCCCATTGATGAAGAATTCTTGAACATAATCCGAGCAAGCCAAACAAATAAACCTTTTGAGCCATTTAAGAAATTGGTAAGGAATTGTGTGAGTTCTTTCCATTTTTATTTATTCTTTGTTAATTTTTGTTTCTTCACCATACTCCTCCCTTTGATCTAGGTAAGATAGTGTTATTCATGTTAGTGTGTTTATATTCATTTTGATTTGATTTCATTCTGAAGCTAACATATGATTTAACCACCCTTCTTGGATTCGTTGATCATAAATGGCATTCTTGGTGGGACCATGAGCACCCCACATAATAATTAGATCAATATACAAGTCAAAAAATAAAAAATTGATGTTTAAATATCTTTAAAGTTGCATTTATAACCTAGTTTTGGATGTATTCTATTTTGTTTTATTTCTCAAATCTACACAGAGATTGGAAATGGTTTGGCCTAAACCGACCATGATTCTACTCAACCACCCATTATTTTGTGTAAACAATCGATATTCAGATTTTAGGGGAAATTTTTTCATAAATATTTCATTTTTATTCTTTCTATCATTCAAATTCATGATTTCTAGGTTTCAAAGGCATTTAAATCCATTAATTAAACTTTTATTTGCAGGTTTTCTTGATCTTTATGATAACCATTGCATAACTTAATGAATTTATCTTTTATGGTTTTACCTTCAAGTCTACAGGTGATCAATAATGCTCTTAATTGACCAACATCAATTTTTATGCCTAGTATCAATTTTCTATGAATCGACTAGTGATAATTGCCTTGAAACTAGTAATGATCATTTTGTACCAGCCTCAATCACTGTGTGTGTAAACAAATAAAACCTAAGATCTAAATTTCAAATATCATTTGCCCATCCAAGAAAGTGCTTCAAAGTATTATTTTATTATCTAACAATTATAGGTTATGGGTATGATGTGGAACACCAATTTGTGTATTTATACTAATCAAACATTTCATTTTGGGCTTTTAAAAAGAATTAGTTAAATCTTGCACATTTCAATTTGGGTCCTAAAATGAACATGTTAAATCTTACACATTTTTACATTAGTGTTTAAAATGAATCTAGAATGCTAAGTCTTATAAAAACTTCATTTTTAGTGCTTAAAACAAATGCTTAAATCTTGAACACTTATTTTTGGTGTTTAAAAATGAACTTAGGCTAAGTATCACACATTAGGACTTTTGGGATTAAAATGAACATATATGATTTTTACTATAGTTATTTTTTTGTGAAATTATTTCAAGCTTTCACACTTAATCCAAGGGACTAAGTAAAGAATATCATCACATTTCAATTTGGTGTCTAAAATCAAACTTCACTTGCAATTTCTTACAAATTATTTGCTGATTGTTTATTTTCATAAAAAGAATACCATGTGTATGTTATCCCCCCATCCCATATATGGATCTTATGGGATCAAAAGTGCCTTTTCATTACATTTGATGCCTATTCCAAGGCATATAAATAAAGTTTCCTAGGCTCTCCCCAAACCTCCATGGTATTGGGTGATCTAAAAGCAACCCTAAAGTCTTTCTACTTAGTCTTTATTTTCATGCATTTTGGCTTGTGAAGGGGATCTTATTACCTCTCATAGGTTATGTAGGGAAGAATTGACTTGGGGATTCATCTCTTGATAGTGTTTCAACCATACTTCATGATGGGGTATACAAATATGGGAATACATACTGCTAGAGCTAGGGGGTTAAGCAAATAACCTCTCCTTTAGTAATGAAGGTCTGAGTTAGGTTTGGTCAACCAAGGGATACCACTAAGAAGTATAATGATGGTATCATCATGTAAAGGAATATACCATTATATGATAAATTGACCTATATTAATTCAATTGATGTGATGCTTCTCTTATGTTAGCCACACTTGGAATCAATCTAGATGTTCATAACTTATAAGTTTTAGTCAACCCCACTTTTTCACACCTTGATAGGATATATGATGATATAATTAGTTTTATTTCTATCATTTATTATTTTATTTATTGGTGTGTTAAAGCTAAAACTTTAATTTTTGTACCATGTCTTCAATGAGTTTGTTTGTCCACATTACTCCATTATTTGAGGTGGTATACCATCTATTTTACACTTTGATTGAACTTATAAGACTTTCATGTCAAAAATGTTGAGTATGAAACTTTATTGAGATGGGTAATGTTATACTACCCCAATAATTTCAATTATTTTTCCTTAAAAGTCTTTGAAACATAACATTATCACATCTTTTGGGAGTAATAATGTCATTACATTGCCCAAATTATTTCAAAAGACTTGTCTTGTCTTGTGTCCAAATTATCATTATTTGAACCAATAATTTTTTCCTTGTTATATATTTGTTTAACATAGTCATGATGTTCAAATTTTCCTAACTTGTTGATCATCAAAACCCTAGTTTACCTAAGTTGAGTCTTTGATTAACTTTTACAAGTTTGGATCAAAACATTGATTGATTTTTGTTTAGGCCTCAACATGCAGGGGATAATACACATATATTTCTCTTTTGGGTTGAGTAACTTAGGTTAATTCATTACTCAAATTGATAAATTTTATTATTCATGACCTTGTTTGATAAAATAAGTCTTTCTTCAAATTTCATTTTGTTTATTATTTTATACCAATCAGATCATGTTTATGTCTAAAATCAAGTACTTAGTCTTTGCCAAACTATTACAAGTTTATTAAATTAATAATATCTTTTTTTCAAGTCTATATTTTGACACCATGTTTACCCAAAATTCCCAACACAACTTGCTTAATCCTATATTTTGATTCCACATTTGGACAAAATACCTAGTAACATTTCCCTTTCCTAGTTTAGACCTAAATGGAATGTCCTTGGACATTAGAGTTTGGCATATTATTTTTAGATCATTTTACTTGACCTTATTTGTGTAAAACATTTAACATTATAAATTTGATGTTATACTATCTTACAGTCTTTATATATACTTTTTGGAGGTATAGCTCCACCCTTGACCAAGCTAGATAGAGTTTGGACCTCTTTGTCTTTTCTAGACAGATTTTTAGAGTTTTTAGAACTCTAATCCATTTTGTTTCAAAACATCTATCATATATTTTGCCATGTCTCACTATACACATAATGTAACTATGTAAAATCTAGGATATGGAAATGTTATCACATAAGGGGACTTTGTTCAAGAACCTTATGGAGATGATGTTGTTTAGGAGATGGCTTCTTATCCATCATAAAATATTGAAATAGGGGAATAGAGTCAAGATCCTTTGGCCAATTATTTGGTTATCACTCCTTAAATGGAGCAAGACCAAGAATAGATAACCTAATATTTGGCTAGCATACCTATGATTAAATACAACATCCAAAATCAACCTTATTACATGACCATGCCAACATATTATGATCCTAACATATCTATATAAGTAGGGCATAATAATTTTCCAAGTCTAATAATAGAGCCTTATAACATGTCTTATAATCAAAACAATGATCATGCCTCTTCTAACAACCCTCATGCCATAGTACCAATGCCATATCAAGATTCACATATGCTTGTCGCATAAAGAGGCCTCATGGAGGAAAAATTACTTCAAATATAAACAACATACCAGACCTATCAAAACATAACATTTAACTTTAATAATATAACCATGTTAAATTCACCTCATATTTGATCACTTCCTTCAACAAGAGTTGTAGTTTAATTGACTAGTTAATAAAATTAGGGTTTTGACCTAATTATGAAAAACACTTCAATAGAAAACATGTTCAATACTCTAATCATCAATGAAGTGTCTTCTAATTCTATGTAAAATAGTGAACAAAACGTACTGCACAATACACTAGTAACATCTAATTTTAACCAAAGTGGTGTTAGCACACAAACACATAGTCAAAAAAAATGTGCCTTTAAGTAGCATTGAAAGTGGCTTACAAACTTAAGGAGTAGGAGTCTCTAATTCCAAACCTAATATAACTACCTATAATCCTCAACCAGTTATTTTTTATAACACCCAAAAATAATGATTAAGTAGTCAACCAATGACCAGTGTCATGTCATAGTAGAATGTGATGAATCTTACTTCACCCTAATAGGTGATGATTAATATTCCACAAAAATAAGCACCATCAAGCATACCCATGTAGTATAATCCAAAAATATTTCCACCTCAACAAGGGTAAACCAATGTTCCACCTCACTAGGTAACAGTGAACATACCTCTTCAATTGTAGACTAACATGCCAATCTAAAACTAAATGATGTCTAACCAACAACATGTAAATATTGGTCAGTGATAGATATCAAATCTCCAACATGTATCCACTTTCAAATAGGTATTCATGTAAAAAATATGATTTGATGTTCCTTAAGTACTTATCAAGCAATAATTACCTTTTATGCAAAATGTGCCACAAGTTTAGCAATATGGTCTTGATTCACAAGTCATTCCCCATTATCTAGGTATGACTAGTCGATAGTATGTCCTTATTCAACCTTAGTAGGCATAGCATGGCTATATACCTCTATACCAACTATAGTATCAAACCTACATACCCAATCTTAACTAGAATATCACATAACTATAAGTGTAATTTCAACAGTCATACGCAAATCCATGCATGTGTATTCCTAGTCCATTCCCTAGTCAATCCAATATTCCTTAGCAAATGCCTCCATCATACCCTAGTCAAAATAATCAAATTTTGACTACCCAACCATCACCTCAATAGGCTAATGATCCCAATAGTTTCCTTTCCCAAGAACTAAAAAAAATGAAGGATGTAATTTCCCTCATGTAAGAGTGTAAACAAACCAAAAATTTCAAGTTGGATGATGTTTGTTCTTAACCTTTCAACATGGAGTATTTGTAGATACCATTTCTTACAAAGTATAAAATACCAAGGTTTGAAAAATACAAGGGGAAAGGTGACCCCAATGCCCATTTGATGGAATTATTTGTTGCATGCCATGTAGTGGTCTATAGTGACATTTATATATTGTTGTTTTTCCATGAAATCTAGCAGGGAAAGAATTAGAATGGTTCTTGAAGTTGCCCAAGAATTTAATACCTAGTTTTGATGATTTCTCAAACAAGTTCATATAACACTTATCTTAAAATCTCAAGCATGAGACTTCATTGGTATATTTAACACAAGCAAAATGGAAATTTGGTGAAAGATTTGTAAGCTATCTATAGTGATAAAGATCCCTTGTAAGTTGATTCACCCATAATCTACCAAACAAGTAATTATCCACTATATTTACCAAAAATCTACATAGTGAGATATCTTATAATTTGGAGTTGTAGTGTGCATACACATTCAAATATATCATTGACAAAGGTTTAAAAATTAAAATATCCCTCATTAACAAAGGAATCATTAAACTAGCTCATAAAAACAAAGCTCAAATCAAAATAAAAATAATGGCCAAAATCAACATATAGTCTAAGTACAAGCATCACAACCAGCATGGGCCAATAACAATGATAGACCTAAGAAATTCAATTACAATAAGAACATTTTAGGTAATGGAGTAACAGATTCATGACATGTCCAAATGGTTCAAACACCATCTACTCATCTTATGATGCCTTTCCAGCTAACTCTTAACCAACAACCTTTTTAAAAATCACAACACATACAACAAGCACAACAACCTAGACCAGTGCAACAAATGCAAAAAACATAACAAATAGCTATGCCTTTACAAAACCCTCCTCCTTCAAGGAGAAACTTGCCTACTCTTATTCTTTTATTGATATTGGAGAGCTCATTATATTAGTCTTTTGAAAACTTATAGTAACTAAATTGAATAGATGGCTTATTTAGAAAGAAAAAATTTGTGAGGGTGATGACATGTTAGATTGGTGTAGGCTAGAGAAATTCTATGATTTTCATAGGGTCAATGGCCATAATTTTTAGCATTATGTGAAAATTAGACATGTAATTTAGAATATGTTAGAAAATGAAGAGATCACATTGGATCATGGAGCTTCCACCTCTAATCTAAGCCTTGGAATTTATCAAAATTCTTTTCCCTAACATAACAATCAACAACAGTATCAACCACCAAGGCCAAACCAACAGACTCAATAAAATCAACAATATATTCAACAAATTCAAAGCAATGGATAGAGCCAAAACCAAAATGGTGTGAATAACCAATATACCTACCATGAAATTGCACATGATTATAGCTTAGTTGTAGGCCATATTGTATGAGGTTGTGTTACCACAATTTTCATTAATCCAAGACCATGTGTTAATTAGACAAGACTATGGCTAATCATACCAAATCAACTAGACCTTTTTGGTAATCATTTTTTGACTTGGGACCTCACACAGGTGAACTAAAAAGAAGGGATTCCAATATTAGGACCTTATGCTAATAGCTCATCATTATCCCATCACTATGCAAAAGTGTATCAACAACTGAGACTTATCTTATTTGGTCCCCCTACACCATCATTTTTTAGAAATAATGGTCATGCACCTAATCTTGATTATGTAATTACAACTTGGCACTCAAGGATTATTATACCAGGACCAAAACCATCTGCCAATTCACCCATCATCCAACCAACCATTATACCTTATAATAAGCCATTTACCATTATCCAAGAAAATATGTTTGACTTTATGGAATAATTATAGAAGATGTTAGTACAAATATCCATTTTAGATTTTTTGTATATGTTGACCATCCACAAAAACATCTTGATAGAGTTTTGTGGTCAATCCATAGTTCCAAATGGCATATCTCCTAACAAATTTCAAGCTTTGGTTAAACACATAGCTCTATCCCAACAAGTAACTGTTAACCAAAGTGATATGTCATCCCTTGGCCCACTGCACAATAATCCATTGTACATTAAATTTTACATAATAAGGTATAAAGTGAAATGTGTCCTTATAGATAATGGATCAAGTCTAAACATAGTGTCTCTAAATCTCATCAAGCTTCTTGGGTACATGAAAATAGATCTCTAAGTAGAAATAATCACCATGAAAGCCTACAATAATGAATAATGAGAATCAAATGGCACCATTAGCTTACCATTTATCATTCAGACCTTGACCCATGATACACTTTACCATGTGTTAGATCTTGATATGTCATACAATATGATTTTGGGTAGACCTTGGATACCTGAGATTCATGTAGTCCCATCAACATTGAACTAGTGTATCATGTTCTCCCATTCAAGGATGGAGTTTAGTATTCTAGGAGATTTGCACCCATATGAGCATTGAAAACATCTAGAAGCCAAGTTTAAGAACTAAAATTACCATTTTGGCATGAATATAGTCACCAAGCATGACAAAGGTAAAGTGATACTTATTGATTTAATAGAGACTATTTTCATTAAATCTAATACCCTTGATTCCATTTCCCACATACTACCTATTGAAATGTCTAATAATTATACTATCTAAGCTAATGTCCTAGGATAATATTTGACCCATGACACCTTTCACATTGTAAAACTTCCACATAACCCAAAGTCCTTTGGAAGACCAAAAGCTAAACCACTCATACAATAGCAAAGAAAAGGAAAGGGCCATTTGGATATTCCATCACCTATTACTTTCATATCAACTTCTATCCAAGTATAAGACCCTCTAAAAGGTGATGAATCATGGTTATACAATGAAAAAATAATCAATTTTTATGAGAATTCCAAGTATACCATTCCTAATCGTATCATGGAAAATCAAGACTATGAAGGAGGAGGTCTCAAGTAAAATCAACAAGGAACATTTCAGCTAATTTCTATGATTAAGTACAAAGGAACCTATAGACTTGTATTTAAACCACCTAGGGGTAACCCCACATATATTTTTTGAGTCCCATAGCCAATGACTAGTGATGATGATTCTAATAGTGATGTAGAGTCTAATTATAACCCATTCGATGACCTAGCCCATACCAATTTATTTGAAAATAATGCCATTTATATTTTTTGACCAGTCATTCAACATAATCCACTACCATTATATTATACCCAACTGATATATTGGGGCTAAACAGAATCGAACATGTTGGTTGATGAGTTTCAAAATGATGAGGCCTTATATGATTTTCTCAACCTTAGGGACAATGTTTCATTAGGAGACCACAAAAAATGATTCTCAATCAAGTTAGATATTGAAGCCTATTTTGGAGAGCAGGTGAACACCCTTATCCAAAATAAAATAAATAAAACATTGAAGTCCCAAAGTGAAAACCTGTTTGAGGCACTTTTGGACTAGGGAAAAAGTAAAGATAAAGGCTAGTCTAGTGGTGAAAACTTATTTCAAGTGCCACTAGATGGGGGTGTTCAACCTTATTTAAATATAGACCATGAGACCAAAAATGATGAACTAGTCTATAGGTTTGAGTTTAGTCTTGATGAAGAACAATATTTTGATCAAATCATTCAAGATGCCAATGATGATGAACTTGCCTATGGGTCTGAATTCAATCTTGAATAATAGAAAGAATTTGATCACATAATCTAGGAGTTTTCAATAACATTTGTTACATGTCCATCCCTACCCTTGGGGGATTCTGATTCATCATGTATATGATAACTTGAAGAATGAGTTCTAACATAGATATCTAACATTAAAAAATAGTTCAAATCTTTTCCCACTATTCTTGAAGATGGTTCAACCCTTCTAGTGGAAGCTATAGAAAAGGTACACATAGAGACTATAGATGACCCAAAATGGATCAAATTAGGCATGTCCCTCATTAAGGAGGAGTTTGACATCATTATAACCATATTGATGGAATTTATAGATATATTTACATGGGCTTATTCTGACATGCCTGGTTTCAACCCTACCTTGGGTGTTCACCATCTTGTGGTATATCTTGATGCCAAACCAATGAAGAAAAATTTATTCAAAATGCATCCTCACATTATTGTATTAGTAAAGAAAGAGTTAGATAAACTCTTAGAAGTGAGATGTATCAGGTCATTCAACTATTCTGAATGGATTTCCAATGTAATTCTAGTCAATAAAAATCTAGAAGGAATAAAAATTTGTACTGATTTTAGGGATATTAATAAAGCTTCCCCAAAGGATGACTTTCTATTTACAAAAATTGACATGATATCTGAATCCATAGTGGGTTATGAGATTCTTTCACTGATGGATGGGTTCTCAAGATACAATTAGATCTGAATAACACCAGAAGACCAACATAAAATAATGTTCACCACTATGTGGGGAACATTATATTATCAAATTATGTCATTTGGTCTTAAGAATGTAAGGGCCACCTATCAAAGAGCCATGATAGTCATATTTCATGATATGATGCTTGACATTATTGAAGATTATGTTGATAACATACTAGGCAAATCAAAGCATAGGGATGATCATACAACATTGAGGAGGATGTTTGAGTAACTATGGGAATACAATGTTAGAAACAACCCTAAGAAATGTGTTTTTGGCATTACTTCATGAAAATTACTCGGCTTCATTATGTCTTATCGAGGCATTGAAGTTAGCCCAACTAAATTATGAGCCATAATATAAATGCCAACACTGACCAATCTGAAGTAGCTTCATAGTTTTCAAGGTAAGATCTAATCCATTAGATGCACAAGTGTTATCTTTTTACACATCTTTTGAAGAAAGGTGTCACATTTCCTTGGGATAATGATTATCAAAAATATTTTCAACATCTAAAGGACTATATTGAAAATGCACTAGTTTTATTACCTCCTACACCAAGGAAACCATTATTTCTATACTTATCAGTAACAAATCAAGCCTTGGGAAAAATTCTAGCTCAACAAAATGAAAATGGAAAGGAGCATGCCATGTAATGTCTAATATGTATATTAGTAGCATATGAACAAAGTTATATGTCCATTGAAAAATAATGTCTAGCCATGGTCTTCATAGCTTATAAACTATTTTATTACATGTTAAATAATAAGACCATGGTCATTTCAGAAGTAGATCTGCTCAAGTATCTACTATCTAAAATAATGTTATAAGGTTGCATTACCATATGGATCATGATTCTCAGTGAGTTTGAGATAGAATATGTGAACTAGAAAGCCATCAAGGGACAAGTTATTATAGACCAACTTATTGAATCACCCATTGCAAATATAAATCCACTTAGATTCCAATTTCCTAATGAATCCATTATGACCAACATTGAAACACCTCTTAACGAGCAACACTAGAATATGTATTTTAATGGTTCATTCATAGCACATGTATCAATGGTAGGTATTTTATTTATAACACCATAGAGGGATATAATCCATAAGTCATTCAAACCATCTTTCCCTACCAACATGGCTGAATATGAAGCATTCATCATAGGGCTTCAATAGGCAATACAATGGAACATATCTCATCTAAAGGTTTATGGTGATTCACCGTTAATCATCACTCAAGTTAAAAACCATTTTTAGACCAAAGATGACAAGTTGGTTCCTTATAAATCCATGGTTGACACTCTCAAATAGTAGATTGTCAACATCTAGTTTGAGTAAATACCAAGGGAAAGTAATAGAATAACAAATGCCATGGCTACCATTAGGTCACTCAATCGACATACAAACATGGCAAAAAACTACTAGTTTCTCATTGAAAATCTTCTAGTGCTAACTCATGAACCTTTAACTATCATAATGATCTGTGATATTTTTAGTCCCATATCTACTTGGCATTCAGACCTAAATGCCTATTTACATGACTATATTTTACAACTTGATTTATCCAAAAAAAAAACTAAAACCTTCATCTATAATACCTAATGTCATACCTTACTTAGACCAACCCTATACCATCATAGTTTTGATGGAACTCTACTTTGTTGTTTAAATTAGGCAAAATATACAGTAGCATTATAGGAAGTTCATGAAGGGGTATGTGGATCCTAGACCAATGGGTCACTCTTATCCAAAAAGATCTTACAAATAGGGTATTATTGGTCAATGATGGATGTAGATGCATATGTGAAAATATGTGATAAATTTCAATGGCATGCTAATATAATTCATACCTTGACCAAGAGTTTGAAACCAATATTGACACCATGGTCATTTTTTACATGGGACCTCAATCTCATTGGGAAGATAAACCCCACCTCATCATATGGCCATAAACATATCCTTACCACCATAGAATACTTCACTAAGTAGGTTGAATCTATACCGCTCACTTACATGATTAGAAAGCAAATTTCCAAATTCATATTGAACCATCCCATATGCCACTATGGTATCCCTTCTTAAATTATATCTAATAATGGAGGAACATTCAAAAATAAGGATGTCGAATCGCTATGTGTTGAATATAAGATTACTTAAAATTTTTCCATGACATCTTACCTTTAAGGTAATGTCCAGGTAGAAGTATCAAACAAAACCATTTTCAAACATCCTTACAAAGATTGTCAATGATATCAACCATGATTAAAACCTTTAGATATTCTATTCTCTTTAGGAATACTGTACCAATCATTTCACTCCCATAGGTGCCACTCCATACCCACTTGTTTATGGCACTGAGTCCATTCTTCCCATTGAGTTCAATTTACCTTCATTACACATCTCTTTGAATCATGTCTTCGACAATGAAGACTATCGAGTAGCTTGCCTCTAAGACTTGGAGTTACTTGATGATAAATGTATGGACATAGTAAATCACCTTCAAGCATATCATAATTGACTTCATGGACACTATAATTAGTGCATGAAACATAGATAATTTGAGCTTGGTGATCTTGTCTTTAAATATAACCAAAATAATACCACATTCAAGAAGAATTATAAAGTCAAGTTTAAACCCAATTGGATGGGTACTTTCATCATTATAGTAGACTATGGCATAGGAGAATATAATCCTGCCACACTAGATGGAGTTAAACTTGATGAGATGATGAACATTATACTCCTCAAGCAATACTACACTTGAGTGACTTGGTGTTTTGTCTATGAGGACCGTTTCATGTTGTACCATAATATCAATATTATTATTTATAATATACCATTTTGCCATCCTACAATCATATCGATCTACCATCTTATCACTTTTCCTATCACTTATTCATCCTATCATTTCTTATCTATCAACCTAAAATGTTTTGAATCCTATCTACCTAGACTATTTGACCTTGGTTCATCCATTGGTTTCACATTTTTATCATGATGAATCAAATAAATTTCAACAATTATTTCAATAATTCCAAACAAAGGCAATATTTTGGAGAAGTATGATATAAGTTTTGGTAGTTACATCCTTCATTTCTTATTTTGTTTTATATCATGTTTATTTATGTGATCCTGATTATAACTGCCTATAGGGGAAAATAAGTGTCTCTCCAGTCTTGCTACTAATTATAACCACATATGGAAAAATTAGTATCATTGATCTAATCCATTATATCCTAGTTATAACTATCTCTGGGCAAGCTAAGGGCACCATTTTTAATTTTGCCTTGACATACCAACTAGACATTCTTATGTTTTATTATGCCACTGTGCCAACAATTCCTATTTTATTTGAATTGGTTGTTACACTAGTGATATTCCCCCACTATAAGGTGGAATTACTATGACTTGAGGCCATTTTAGGACTATGTGGGACATGCTTTATAATTTTTGAGGTCAGCTCAATCCCCCTTTTTCATCACACTCTTGCCATTTTATGAGCATCATTTACTATTAAACATGCTCTCATTATTTTGTGATCTTGGATTTTTTAGTATCTCATCATTCTTGAGGGAGTTGAGATACTCCAAATTTTCAAAAATATTTTAAAATAGTTTAGAAAAAACCAAAACATTGACCACTTCTTTACCTTAAAGATTTTGAGAACCCTCACTAAGTCATAAGAAATAATTTATCATTTAGTTTCCCCATCCTTTTTGGCATTTTATCCCATGCTCTCACCATTTTGTGAGTTCATTAATATTCTTCGATCACATCCATCATTTTTGTTTTTTGATTATCATCATTCTTATTCTATCCCATATCCTGGGAAAACTACATTCAGCCTGAAGTTTTTGTTGGATATCATATCTATAGAAATATGTAGGTAGCATCCACTTTCCTAGTCCATATGGAGATAACTTAGCCACCCCTTTTCTTTTTTTTTGTTTCCCCATCTTGTTTCTTTATTATGTTGTCACCTATTTTCTAGGGGCAATGATCACCATCTTATTTGTGTCACATTATTTGTACTAACATTATGACTAACTATTGTTTGTTTCTTAGTTTCTTTTTATTTATTTATTTATTTATTTGTGTGCTTATTTATTTGATTATAGTAATGTTGCCTTGATTTAGGTCTATGTGCACTCATTGGGCGATTCCTTGTGCACTTATTCTTGAATCAATCCATATTCCTATGTTAACATTGTCATCATGTATTTTGTCATTGGTGCATTGTTTTATGATTGAGTATTGGATCATGGGAGTTAGTCCTTATGAATATTTTGGCCAATTAATCATGGTGTTATATCATGATGCCTATCATCACATGTTATAGAAAATATCATCTTTAAGAAGTCTACACAATAATGAAACATCGATATCTCCTTAGTACCAGTACCATAAATAATCCCAATCTACTCCAAATCATATCCTAGATAGACTAACTAAACAATGAAATAATTTCAACCTTTGTTAGTTCAGATGAGAATTTCCTTAATATCAAGTGTCCTAGTTCATATTTATCCTTTTTATCAATTTTTCATCATCATATTTATCATCATCAACCATCAATCTTGTTTGCCATAATTGGGGTACAATGCTTATAACTACCTTTGGGCAAACCATTACACACCATCCCACCTATATCCTCAATGATTATAGCCACCTTTGGGAAAATAATTATGTTATCATATTATATTTTCCACTATTGGGGTACAATACTAATAACCACTTTTGGATAAACCATTGTACACTGTTCTACTTTCAATCTTAATGATTCTACCCAACTTTGGAAAAATCATTATGTTATCATCTATTTTGGTCCAATCATTTCCTTCTTTAGAGGGACCATTTTATGAACCATTTTTCAACCACTCCCTCAAGGGGTAACCCTATAGTTCATCCCTTATCATTGAAGTCATAGGCAAAAATAACATTTTTATTCTTTGAGAAGATGTTACTATGTTTATAGCTTACAATGCCTTCCCAAATAGGAGAAAATTGTAGACACTTAAAAGTGGCCACCAATGGATTCATACCCAAATTTAGATCAATTATTACCAAACATTTAACATCTATCCTAATAATTTATAAATGTCTTGAATTTGGCTTCATCACATGCAATTAAATAAATTTTGCCCAAAAATCATTTAAATAGAGAAAATACCCAAATAGATTAAATTAAAACTTGGAAAATATTCAAAATCCTAAAATTTATTAATTAACATTAAAATCCTAATTTAATTCATCCTTGAAAAATTAATTTAATTATCAAAAAAGGAAATCCAAAAATCAAAGAATATCTTAAAAAGTAATCATTACCTTTTGTGAGTTGTCCAAAAATTCAAAATATCTCAAAGTACACCTATTCGATGTTAATAATGAGGTTTGGAAACCTTTTAAATATAATAGGTTAATTAATAAAACCTATGTTAGGATTTAACTCATTCCAAGCTAATTTCAAAAACTATAAATATAAGCATTTGCCTCTTCATTTAGAGAGCTTGGATAGAGTAATGTTATAATGCAGGATTTAGGACATGAATCAAATACATAGTGTTATAATGACAAAATTGAGCCAATCCAAGCCATTTCAATCCATATCAAATCCAAATCAAAACTAACCATGGTTTTGAGAGGAGATGGAGATATCCAAGCCTCATTTATGAATACTTCTTGAGCACAATTTGAGCAAGCCAAAGGAATAAACCTCTTGGGGAATTCAAGGAATTGGTAAGGAATTGTGTAAGTTATTTCCATTTTTAGTTTCTCTTTGTTCATTTCTGTTTATTTACCATGTTCCTCCCTTTGATCTAGGCAAGTTAGTGTTATGCATGGTAGTGTGTTTATTTTTATTTTGATTTGATTTAATTGTGAATCTAATATGTGATCTAACCACCCTTCTTGGATTTCTTCATCAAAATTACAAATTATAATTACTTGACAACTATTAACTATAATAGAGTTATATTTGACTCACCTAGGTTTAGTTTGAACCCATTCTAATCCTTAACCCTAATTCAAATTGGGTGAGAGTTAATTCATAAGGTTATAAATACAAGGTCATATCTCTTCATTTCTAAGCTTGGATATTGTAGAGTTATTATACATTATTTGTTCCATAGAGCTCATAAAAGTAGTGTTATGATGCCCAAATATTAATCCAAACAATTAAATCCATGGTGCCAAGAAGAAAAGGAACTAATAAGCTTCATTTTCAAAAGACTTCTTGATGCACAAGATGAGTAAGCCACTCACAAAGAATTTTGTATCTCCCAAGGAAGGTAAAAGAGTTATTATATTTTATGTTTTTGTTGTGATTTCATTTTTTTTTACTAAGCTCTCTCTAGTATCTAGGCTATGAAATTAAGTGTTAGTGTGTTTATTTGAGTTTTTGTTGCTTGAACTAACACTATACAAACCTCCTTTCTTGGATTTCTATGATCATAGTAAGTATTAGGTGTTTCCTTCCCAAAACTACCCCATTATTGAATTTTGTCTAAAAATTTATTTGTTATATTGATGTCATAGATATTTATGAGTATTTATTTTTAAAAATAGTCCTTTCGGATGCATGTCTAGTTTTTAGATGAAGGTAGTACTAGAGCACAAGAATAAGAAATTATACATTTGATGAAATTATTTTTACTAGAATGTTGTATCATGTAATAGATATGTTGAAGTACATAAATGGTATAAAAATCAATCAATTTTTGATGTTGGATATTTTTCTAATATTTTTTGTCAAAAACATTATCTGACCTAGTCTCTTTAAACAAGACGATTGGGTCATCTTGATAATTTATTTAAAATGTTGATATAATTATATAACTCCATCATGTGGTGTCATTATTTTTCCACCATCCCCATGTTATAAAATAACCATCTTCACTTATTACACTAGATTTCCTATTTTCACTATGTGTGAAATTATTCTTCATAGGATAGTATGAAGAATATTGGGATGTGGTTCCATTATGTCTTCACCATCCCCATCATGCCACTCATTAATATATCTTCTTTGGTCATTATACACTTCATTTTTAACACCAAAGATAATAACATACAAGCTATTAATGATTGGCCTCTGTTAGTTATACCCATTTTATATGAATATTTTAAAATCCATACTCATGTAATCCAATAGTAATTCATAGTAGTATGAAAAACTTGACACTTATCCTTATTTGTAACTACTAGTTTCATATAACTAATATATTTTGAAATATGGGATTTGATGAGCCCCCACAATTTTTTTTAAGTACATGCATATGAAATAAGATACCATACATACTTACCATGACATGGGATCAAAGCTCGATGTATTTTTGTGAAATAATAAATTAAATTAATTTAGAATAATTTAATTTAAAAAAGTTTTTGGTTTTATTTTTTTAATGGAAGGGATCCCATAATATATAATGACAACCCATTCTAAAAACAATGGTCTAGCCATTTTTAAAAAAATGGGCTATCACTCATTACTATATCCATTTGTAATATGAGTATTCATGAGCCCTTGACAATAATTTTTTTAAGTCTTAACATGTGAAATAGGATACTGTACATGCCCATTACAATATGGAATTAGGGCCTGACATAGTTTTTCACAATAAAAAATTAAACCAAAGTGTAATATTGGACTTAAAGTAATTATTTAGAGTGAGCAGTTGCCCATTTATAAAATAACTACCAATAAATGTAAGTCCACAAAAAAATTACATAAAACTAATATTATTTTTATTTAAATATTAATAATTAATAGAATTATATATAAATTTTATTATGTATTTTATATTATAATTATTATGTATAGTTTTTTATGCTCAATATATAATTATATAAAATAGTATATATATATATATATATATATATATATATATATATATATATATATATATATATAATTTTCATTATGTAATTATACACAATGGTATGTTTCTAAATGTCATATATAATGAAAATGATGATATCTCATGGAATGCAATGATTTTATAATATCTTTTTGTGTTATATTTTCAAGAAACCATGAAGTTGTAGTGGATGATGGTTGAATTTTTTTTTCACTATGGCTACATTGTTAATGGATCACAAGTATGGCTGATTTTTTTTTTGTTTGTGGCTCTAAAATTGAAACTCAATATGAATCAATCATGTTTTGGTTGCATTCATGGGATTTATTTTAAATTATTTATACTTGAATTATATCCCTTAAGTAACCTAATGGCATCTTCTTAGATCATGTAAATTTGAGGCTATAACTATGTGGAAATTAGTGACCACATACAACAAACAATCCATAATCAATATGTAAAATATACCCAAATTTTTATTTAATTTATCCTTCATAAGATTTCAAAAAATAATAAAAAATGGTATTTAATCTGCAAATCATTGTTCATAATTTTTTTTGTCTTGAATTCCAACACTTCTCCCATGTTATATTAAATCTCATGCATGATGCCACTTAATTATCATTACTATGGGTTAAGATGAAATTTATATCCAAATAAAGTTTAGTAGATAGTTTTTAGTCATTTTTTTTCATGTTTCTTAGTTTTTTTTATTTTTTATTCTTAATTATAACATGACTAAAATAATAATAAATAAAAGGATAAATTTCATTTCACTTCGTGCACCCAAAATTACATAGGAAAGACTGTCTAAGAGAGGCCATCTCATTTCAATCTTAAATATAATATTTACACATAAATTGATCTATAAATTGTCTTAATAACAAAACAATAATGTAAGGATGACATTAAAATTATTATGTTAGGATTGCCTATTAGTTAACTATGCTCACAACATTCAAATTGCATTCACATACTCATGGATATCTATGATTCAAATTATTATGATGATTGATTCTTATTTGCACTATGTCTATAATAATATTTCTATTTTGATTTTCCATGACCCTATCTTGGCCTTTTGTCTTGAATTTACATTTATAATTAAAATGATTCAAATCATAAAATGGGTCTAAATTTCCAACCCTTTTAGATCTATAATATTAAAATTTATGGGTATAATACCATGCCCTACTATATGTTTGGATTGTTTTTAAAAAAATAATTAAAAAATAAATCCTAAAAAATACTTAATGATTACTAAAAAATTTGAAAGAATCTATATGCACTACATATTTCTATATATAATCTAAAACACATCCATTTGATTAATTTTAATTACCCAAAACCAAGATATTTTGAGGAGAGCATGAAAGTGTATGTGTCCTCTTTATGCCAAAAAGTGGGACACCCTATTAGATATTATGAAGAGTTTAACTTAAAACTAAATACCCTTGGCATTGTTATTTCTTGTATTTGTGTTGTGAATAGTTAATTTTTTTGCTTTATATATATATATATATATATATATATATTTTTTTTTTTGGTTGAAAAAACATGTGATCTTGAGTTTTGAGTGAATCTACCCATGTAAAATAAATAATCCATGATAATTTACTATTTATTATAATAACATGTTCCATAA